>SJYC01041117.1:0-20431 GCA_006408675.1 Madoqua kirkii
GTATTTTGAGTTATTTATTAAAATGTGAGGTGTAGATCAAGATTTATTATTTCTTTAGATATCTAATTGCTTCAACATATTTGTTTCAGCAGACTTTTCCAGCACTATTTATTTCTTCATTGAATTGCCATCTCTTCTTTCTTAAAATTCAACTGACTATATATATATATATGCATCCATTTCTTGATACCTTAATATGTTCCAGTAATCTTTGAGATGACTTTTTCTAATACTACAGTCTCTTGATTATTCAAATTATTCAGTAAGTCTTGAAAACAGATAGTGTGAGTCCTTAATTTTATTTTATTTTTTTTTCAAAATTCGTTTGACTATTTTGTATCCTTTTCCCTTCTATATAAATTGTAGGATCAGCTTACAAGTTTTTCCTAAATTTTTTGCATTCAATCTTTCAAAGTTAAGCATTTTTTATTCACTAGCATCCACAAGAGAAGTTATGGATTTCAAGCCTGCTATTATTTTTCCTACTCAATAAGAGTCCTGAAGAGGCAGATTGAATACAAACTCATGAGGAAGAATGAGTTATGGAGAGAAGGAAAACCAGTTTATCAGTGAGAAAAAAACAAAGGACAAAACAATGAGTGCAGATACTGGATTCATTTTAAGATTATATCAGATCTGTGCCACATTAATATTTTAACATTATATGATGAGAACAAATTTTACTTCCTATAAGAAATTGGTGTACATTTGAATGTTCACTGGACATTTAACAAAAGTTATTATATTAGTTTCTGGCATGGAATATGCTATCAATGACAAAATGTGGATTTTAAAACGATATTAGAAAATATTACAGAAGAAACACTTTTATCTATAAAATCTGATTTTGAAATTATTCTCAAGTGTTTTTGACATATTGTGTACTTTCATAACTAATGATGTTTATTTATTCATATTATGCTTGCTATTGATATTGTATTAGCATGAGATAAGTATTATTATTCAAAGAACATTGCACTGATAACCGTGGCACTAGTCTTGCTACTAAGAGGTATAGGTGGTGACGGCTGATGTACAACTGAAGAAGCAGTACTTCTGGGCCTGGTAGCCTGTTATGTAATACTGATCTTTATAACCCACTTCAGTTTCCTGTACTTCACTCCCCAGCATGTGGCCCTCTGTACAGGAAGTTCTAAAAGTGAAAGCCAAGGAGCTGAGGGAGGACATAAGGTCGAATTTGGGAGACACTGACAAGAAAGTCACTTTTGATTTGACCCAGACAAGAGTTGATATTCCTATAATCCAGGTCATGGAATCAGGGAAACATGATATGTATGCTATAGATATTCAAACTGAATATGTATGTACTTTAGACTGTTTTAAAGAAAACACATATTCTATATGTCTCCCATATAATATAATATAATAAAATATAATATAATATAATAAATTAATTATAGTATTTCTACTGCTGTTGTTCAGTTGCTAAGCTGTGTTTAACTCTTATAAAAGTCACTTTGATTTTCCATTTTTATCCCTGTTTTTTCTATGAAAAAAATAAAATCAGTTCAGTTCAGTTCAGTTGCCGAGTCATGTTCGATTCTTTGCAACCCCATGAATCGCAGCACGCCAGGCCTCCTTGTCCATCACCAACTCCCAGAGTTCATTCAGACTCACGTCCATCGAGTCCGTGATGCCATCCAGCAATCTCATCCTGTGTTGCACCTTTTCCTCCTGACCCCAATCCCTCCCAGTATCAGAGTCTTTTCCAATGAGTCAACTATTTTCATGTGGTGACCAAAGTACTGGAGTTTCAGCTTTAGCATCATTCCTTCCAAAGAAATCCGAGGGCTGATCTCCTTCAAAATGGACTGGTTGGATCTCCTTGCAGTCCAAGAGACTCTCAAGAGTCTTCTCCAACATCACAGTTCAAAAGCATCAATTCTTCGGTGCTCTGCTTTCTTCACAGTCCAATTCACACATCCATACATGATCACTGGAAAAACCATAGCCTTGAAAAGACAGAACTTTGTTGGCAAAGTAATGTCTCTGCTTTTGAATATGCTATCTAGGTTGGTCATAATTTTTCTTTCAAGGAGTAAGCGTCTTTCAATTTCATGGCTGCAGTCACCATCTGCCGTGATTTTAGAGCCCCTCAAAGTAAATCTGACAATATTTCCACTGTTTCCCCATCGATTTCCCATGAAGTGATGGGACCAGATGCCATGATCTTCGTTTTCTGAATGTTGAGCTTTAAGCCAACTTTTTCACTCTCCTCTTTCACTTTTATCAGGTGGCTTTTTAGTTCCTCTTCACTTTCTGCCATAAGGGTGGTGTCATCTGCATATCTGAGGTTATTGATATTTCTCCCGGCAATCTTGATTCCAGCTTGTGCTTCTTCCAGCCCAGGGTTTTTCATGGTGTACTCTGCATATAAGTTAAAAAAGCAGGGTGACATATACATCCTTGACGTACTCCTTTTCCTATTTGGAAGCAGTCTATTGTTCCATGTCCAGTTCTAACTGTTTCCTCCCATCCTGCATATAGGTTTCTCAAGAGGCAGATCAGGTGGTCTGGTATTCCCATCTCTTTCAGAATTTTCCACAGTTTATTATGATCCACACAGTCAAAGCCTTTGGCATAGTCAATAATGTTCGTTTCCAAGGCAAACCATTCAATATCCCAGTAATCCAAGTCTATACTCCAACCAGTAACACTGAAGAAGCTGAAGTTGAATGGTTCTATGAATACCTACAAAACCTTTGCGAACTAACAACCAGAAATGATGTCCTTTTCATTACAGGGGACTGGAATGCAAAAGCAGGAAGTCAAGAAACACCTGGAGTAATAGGCAAATTTGGCTTTGGAATATGAAATGAAGCAGGAAAAAGACTAAGAGAGTTTTGCCAAGAAAATTCACTAGTCATAGTAAACACCCTTTTCCAACAACACAAGAGAAGACTCTACACATGGGCATCACCAGATGGTCAACACTGAAATCAGATTGATTATATTCTTTGCAGCCAAAAAATAAAATATGTGCATGATAAACGTTTGAATCCATTGATAACTCAATCCACTCATTTAAAAAGTTAGTCATAAGTTTGTTGGGCACAAACTATTTTCATGATATTGTGTTTTGTAGAACTAATTCAGTTAATAAAATATAGCTTCTGTTTCAAATGACTTATAATCTAAGCAAAAGTAAAACAGAAACCACAAAATCAGTAGAGAAATCAGAGACCTGAAAGAAGAAATAGAGTTGCATTTTAGTGGGAGTACCTGTCTATAGATAACATAAGGAAGTATCTCTTAAAGGGGAAATAACTTTTGGAAATCTGAAAGATGTCCATTTGGGAATTTCAGTATTAATTGTTAAAAAATTGACACAGATACTTTTTCACTATTTTCCTAGTTAAACACTGTATGAGGCATTTGGCTTGCTTGCATTTGAGGACCAAGAAATAAGAAGATATACTTTCTTTAAACACTATTCAATTCACTGTTCATAGTGGAAATTGGGTACTGAAACTTGCTGAAGGAATAGCAAGTTAACTTTTACTATGTCATCTTCATTAGAAGGCATGAACTCATTAAGCATAATGACAAGTAGCATGAACTATTTAAATTCCTGTTTATGCTTACTAGTTCATTCTTTTTCTCTGTACTTTCTGTCTTTCAATTCATTTATATCCTACTTCCATCAGATGAAAAACATATGCATGCTGCTTCTTCAATGTCACTGTAAAAACAATCTAAAATTTTCATATGAACAAATTTACATATACCATAAGGATGACAGGTAGAGAAAAATCACTTGACCTCCAACAATCACTGCAAAATTTGAACCTACAGGGATAGGCATCAAATTTTGCTAAATAATTTGCTATCCTAATAAATCAGTCACTGCAGATGGTGATTGCAGCCATGAAATTAAAAGATGCTTACTCCTTGAAAGGAAAGTTATGACCAACCTAGACAGTGTATCAAAAAGCAGAGACATTACTTTGTCAACAAAGTTCCATCTAGTCAAGGCTATGATTTTTCCAGTAGTCATGTATGGATGTGAGAGTTGGACTATAAAGAAAGCTGAGCACCAAAGAATTGATGCTTTTGAACTGTGGTATTGGAGAAGACTCTTGAGAGTCCCTTGGACTGCAAGGAGACCCAACAAGTCCATCCTAAAGGAGATCAGTCCTGGGTATTCATTGGAAGGACTGATGTTGTAGCTGAAACTCCAATACTTTGGCTACCTGATATGAACAGTTGACTTATTTGAAAAGACCCTGATGCTGGGAAAGATTGAGGGCAGGAGAAGAAGGTGACAACAGAGGATGAGATGGTAGAATGGCATCACCAACTCAATGGACATGGGTTTGGGTGTACTCCTGGAGTTGGTGATGGACAGGGAGGCTTGGCATGCTGGGGTTCATGGGGTCACAAAGAGTCAGACATGACTGAGTGACTGAACTGAACTGAACTAAATCATTAATAGTGATCTTATAAATAATTTCAGAGATAAAAATAACATGAAGCTTCAGTAACAATAAATGTCAGAGACCTTAAAATAAATTAATGTATCTTCAAGCCACAATATAAAAAGATACTCTTTTTACTTAACAGTTATTCATCTCACACATTTTCTGACACATGTCACAGTTTCACAGGACTGATAATGATTTGTGAACATCATCTCTTCAATCCTTTTCTGTGAGGAGGACAGGACATCCAAATACTAATATATAGGATAACAGAGGAGACAAAATAGAATAGAGATGCAAAAGAAGAAGGGGAGTTAGAGGAGAGAAGAGAATAATGGACAAAAGGCAATCAAGAATCAGAGTTCATTGTCCTTTCAAAATATCAATGGGCTCCATTCAATCTGTTTACAACAGTTTTTACTTATCTTGTGATCTGCAATTTTGGGGGAGAAGAAGAAGGGTTAGAAGAGAAAGAAGAAGAAGAAGAAGAAGAAGAAGAAGAAGAAGAAAGTGAACAGCGGACAGGAAAGGGGAAGGAGAAGTATGGGGAGGGTAAGAAGAAAAAGGGAGAGAAGGAGAAAAAGAAAAGGAGGAGGAAAAGAAAGAAGCACAGGGTGTGAGAGGGCAAAGAGAAGGAAACGGAAGGGAAAATGTTACAAGAAAGTGAAATATCACATCCAGGGAGTTGTATGAGTCCATTGGTCAGTCTGACAAATGAGATTCCTTGGCTTTATTCAGGAAAGAATTTAAGAGCAAGCCAAATAAAAGTAAAAGTAAGGTTTGTTTTAGAGATACACAATCCATAGGCAGATTGCCAACTATCTTAGAAAGTGAGAGTAGCACTAGGACATGGGAATAGTTGGTTTTTATTCACTGATTAATTTCATACAAGTGGGAGGGATATTATTGCTATTTCAAGCAAGGGTGGGAATTCCCATGAACTGGACCTCTGTCCACTGTTTGGCCTTTTATGGACCATTCCAGAAATATCAAAATGTAAGGGGAAATGATTTTTAGTATTAGAACAAAGGTTTAATGAGCTAAATCTCAATAATCAGACTATTTTCTGTTCTTGAAGCCACCTTGGTTTCAGATAGTTCCATCCAGTTTTTATTGCGTCCTAAACAGTGGACCTTAGAAAGTATCACTATGAACAAAGCTAGTGGAGGTGATGGAATTCTAGTTGAGCTCTTTCAAATCCTGAAAGGTGATGTTGTGAAAGTACTACACTCAATATACCAGTAAATGTGGAAAACTCAGCAGTGGCCACAGGACTGGAAAAGGTGAGTTTTCATTCCAATCTCAAAAAAGGCAATGCCAAAGAGTGCTCAAACTATCACACAATTGCACTCGTCTCACATGCTAGTAAAGTAATGCTCAAAATTCTCCAAGCCAGGCTTCAGTAATACATGAACCATGAACTTCCTGATGTTCAGCCTGGATTTAGAAAAGGCAGAACCATACATTGACATGAATCAGTCACAGGTATACACGTCAATGTATGGCAAAACCAATACAGTATTGTAATGTAGAATAAAGTAAAAATAAAATTTAAAAAAATAAGACCATGTTGGATTCATTAAAAAAAAGAAGAAAAGGAAAAAAAAAAGAAAATGCAGAACCAGAGATCAAATTGCTATCTGCTGGATCATCAAGAAAGCAAGAGAGTTCCAGAAAAACATCTATTTCTGCTTTATTGACTGTGCCAAAGCCTTTGACTGTGTGGATCACAATAAATTATGGAAAATTCTGAAAGAGATGGGGATCCCAGACCACCTGACCTGTCTCTTGAGAAACCTATATTCAGGTCAGGAAGCAACAGTTAGAACTGGACACGGAACAACAAACTGGTTCCAAATAGGAAAAGGAGTACATCAAGGATTTATATTATCAGCCTAACTTATATGCAGAATACGTTATGAGAAACGCTGGGCTGGAAGAAGCATAAGCCAGAATCAAGATTGCTGGGAGAAATATCAATAACCTCAGATAGGCAGATGACACCACCCTTATGGCAGAAAGTGAAGAGGAACTAAAAAGCCTCTTGATGAAAGTGAAACAGGAGAGTGAAAAAGTTGGCTTAAAGCTCAGCATTCAGAAAATGAAGATCATGGCATCTGGTCCCATCACTTCATGAGAAATAGATGGGGAAACAATAGCAAACTTTATTTTGGGGGACTCCAAAATCACTACACATGGTGACTGCAGCCATGAAATGAAAAGATGCTTACTCCTTGGAAGAAAAGTTATGACCAACCTAGATAGCATATTGAAAAGCAGAGACATCACTTTGCCAACAAAGTTCTATCTATTCAAGGCTATGGTTTTTCCAGTGGTCATGTATGGATGTAAGAGTTGGACTATAAAGAAAGCTGAGTGCCAAAGAATTGATGTTTTTGAACTGTGGTGTTGGAGAAGACTCTTGAGAGTCCCTTGGACTGCAAGGAGATCCAACCAGTCCATTCTAAAGAAGATCAACCCTGGGTGTTCACTGGAAGGACTGATGTTGAAGTTGAAACTCCAATACTTTGGCCACCTGATGTGAAGAGTTTACTCATTGGAAAAGACCCTAATTTTGGGAGGGATTGAGGTTAGGAGGAGAAGGTTACGACAGAGGATGAGATGGCCTGATGGCATCACCAACTCGATGGACATGAGTTTCGGTGAACTTCAGGAGTTGGTGATGGACAGGGAGGCCTGATGTGCTGTGATTCATGGAGTCGCAAAAAGTCAGACACGACTGAGTGAGTGAACTGAACTGAAGAGAACATATGTGCCCCTTCTTAATTTATCTAGCAGTGTCTTCCTGATATCTCAGAAGGGAAAAAGAGGAAGAGGAAAAGGAAGAGGTAGGAAGAGAGCTGGATCAGTTACCCTAGTACTTTTGCAAAATATATTATATGCCGAACACCTGAATTCATTATCCTTCTCTCAGTTCTTCATAATAGACCCTACATGTTTGCATGCACATTTGCTCAGTCATGTCCAGCTCTTTGGACTGTGGTCTGCCAGGCTCCCCTGTCCACGGAATTTCCAAGCAAGAATACTGATGTGGATTGTCATTTCCTTCTCCAGGGAATCTTTCCTACACAGGGAAAGAATCCACAGATCCTGCATTGCAGGGGGGATTCTTAAACCATTGAGCCACCAAATGGGATATGATTAATCAAGCAGGAATAGATTTTAAATTTTGTAGCTATTAATAGAAAATTCTCTTTGTTGTATATTAAAAGATCCAAGGTCAACGACTCAGTTCAGTTCAGTCTCTCAGTCGTGTCCAACCCTTTATGACTCCATGGACTGCATGATCAAAGACTAATGGACTCCTTTTCATGTTTTGCCTATTACACTTACAAGAAGTTGAATCTTAGAAACGTTACTTTTCTTCTTCTTTCAATAATGTTAATTTCTTTTTCATTAAATAGAACATGGAACAGAGCTATTATTGAGATGGTGGGAATCAAATGCAATGTAATTTGAGAAACAATGAAGTGTTATTGAAATAAATATTATGATTAATCAACGACTCAGTTCAGTTCAGTTCAGTCTCTCAGTCGTGTCCAACCCTTTATGACTCCATGGACTGCATGATCAAAGACTAATGGACTCCTTTTCATGTTTTGCTTATTACACTTACAAGAAGTTGAATCTTAGAAACGTTACTTTTCTTCTTCTTTCAATAATGTTAATTTCTTTTTCATTAAATAGAACATGGAACAGAGCTATTATTGAGATGGTGGGAATCAAATGCAATGTAATTTGAGAAACAATGAAGTGTTATTGAAATAAATATTATGGATTATGTTTTTAAACTGTAATTCCAAATCCAGTAGACTATATTATGATAAGTGAAATACCAGGTTATACTGATGATATAATACTCCTCTATATCTAAAATAAGACTTCCCTGGTGGCTCAGATGGTAAAGAATCTGCCTGCAATGCCGGAGACCTGGGTTCAATCCCTGGTTTGGAAGATCCTTTGCAGAAGGCAATGACTATCTTCTCTAGTATTCTTGCCTGGAAAATTCCATGGACAAAGGAGACTGGCAAGCTACAGTTCATGGGGTCCTAAAGAAAATTCAGACACACTGAGTGACTAAGGTAAAGGGAACTCTGAGTTTGCAGTCATAGTAATCTGAGAGCCTGGGACGTATTAAAGATTGTTAGTAACAAAACTGGTTAGTAATTCCTTTTGTTGCTTTAAACCTCATGCACATGATTAAGCTTGACATTACAAGTGTAGAAGCCTAGTATGATAGTAGAGCATTGATTATCCCATTTCAATTCAACTAATAAGAAATGAGTTTTGTGATAAAATAATGACATAAATAAACTCATGGTTTATTTCTAAGGATATTCTCAGAGTATTTATTGAATAATCAAATAGACAAACATGACTGGCTCCAAATCATTAGAATATTCCTTGGGATATCTCCTTATCAGGAATATCTGACTGTGGCCATCTGCTCTTCAGTCTAGCAGAGTAGAGAGTGTTTCCATGACAAGCATCTTCTCAAATAAAGTAGAATGTTAACAGATTTGAGACGTCTAGAAATTCTAACTCAATAGGATACAATTTAGCACATCCAAGGGGCAGTATTAATAATTTAACTGCTAGAATATTTTTATAAGTTCTTCTTGATGAAAGACACAATTAGGCATTATTTTATTTCATAAAAGTCTTAAGGAGAGTCTTGCAAATGTCTAGGGCTGAACAACTTTTCTTATTATTTATGAAAATAAGCAAAGCCAGAGAGAGTTTAGGATCTACTTATAATAGGATTAAAAATAATTTATTTTCTTATAACATGAATGTGAATGAATAACCCATTATTATATTTTGAATGAATAAATCTGGTTTGTACCCCAAATTTTATATATATGTGTGTGTGTGTGTGTGTGTGTGTGTGTGTGTTATGTGTGTGTATGTATGTGCTTGCATGTTCAGTCTCTCAGTCATGTCTGACTCTTACAATCCCCTGGACTGTAGCCTGCCAGGCTCCTCTGTCCATGGGATTCTTCAGGCAAGAATACTGGAGTGAGTTGCCATTTCTTTCTCCAGGGGAGCTGCCTGACCCAGGGATTGAGTCTACATGTCTTGAATCTCCTGCACTAGCAGGAAAATTCTTTAGCACTGCACCACCTGGTAAGCCACATATATATAATATGTGTGTGCACCTACACACATACATGCATATAATTATATAAAATACTTTATAAGTCTATTATGTACTGAATTTTTAATTATGTTTTTAATATTTAAAATATTATTAAACCTAATAGATACATGTATTTACTGTTATAAGAAAACAATCTTTTTCTTTTTTATATTGCCTCTATCTTATAATAGGCATTATTTTATTATCAATTGTTAAGCTCTAATATAGACCCTATAAAAACAGAATGAAATAACTTTTTAAAAAACATTTCATTTTGACTTTTCATTTTAAGTATATGAGGAAGAGTGAGAAGACATCATTTCTTCCTTAAAAATTATTGTTTGGTTAGTTAAAAAAGCTTATTATATATGTTTCATTTTATTTGTACATGCAAAATAGAACCCTTACTAAATTTTTGTGAAAAGTAGTGTGATACTTTTTAACAGTTTCTTGGTTTCCTTTGCCTGGAGAATCTCATGGGCAAAGGAGCACAGCAGTTTACAATTCACAGTGTCACAGAGTTGAACACAACTGAAGTGACTTAGCAAACACATAGGTCCAGCCACTGAGCAAAGGATTGTACCTTTTTAATGGAGAAACTGCCTCAACCTCCTGCTCCTTCATCCTGTTTTATTTGATTGTATGTGTTAAGCAGAACCCTGGTTGACTGCCAATCTATTTTCTCTCTAAGTGTGGCATATTCTATCATCATCTCCACAAGCTCTCATGAGTCATATCTCCTTCATTTTTTCTTTTGTTTGGTCATTACAATAATTATAGCCTCCAGTCTTCTAGAAAGTAAGTGTTGTCACCTGGCCTCTGCTAATTCAAGACTTATCATTCACAATGGATATTAATGAGCTCTATTTTGTGACCAGATCTCTTACCTTCACATCTGACTTAGACAATCATCTTTCAAGTTCTTTGTGATGCTGGTGCCTCTGTGTAAGTGCATTGCTAATGACCACAGTGAAGAGTGTGCTCTCGGCCTATCCTGTAAAACATAATCATCTGATGATCTTCTGGCCTTATATGATTTAACCTTTCGTTACAATCACTTTTTTCTCAGCCTCTTTATTTCCCTTAACTACTAGAAGGTCATGGACAGTGCTACTTCACCTTGTCTCTAAGTCATTTGGTGGTGAGTTTGCACCTGCACCTAGAGTTTCTGCTTTGATTCACTGCCCCCAAGTCAACTCATTCTTATTTATCCTGTTTTACATTCTGAGCCCCTTGTTCAAACACTAAAATCTAAACCCAAGATAACTGCTTTGGCCCCTGCCAGTACATGTTTACTAATTTCTCTTTCTCCTTTGATCTATAAACTCTTTTCTTCCTTCATCAGGTTCAGCATGGCCCTAGCCAGGTTATGCTGGAGTTAACTCTAGTATTAGAGGAGCAGCTTCTGAGGGAGGGAGGCATCTTCAGCAGACTGTACGGTGAAGGCTTACTAGGGAATGATGGGGCACTTCCACAAGCTGTAAATATTCAAGGGAATCTGCAGTTATCCTCTGGAGAAGGCAATGGCAACCCACTTCAGTACTCTTGTCTGGAAAATCCTATGTACAGAGGAGCTTGGTAGGCTGCATTCCATGGGGTCGCTGGGAGTCAGACACGACTGAGCGACTTCACTTTGACTTTTCACTTTCATGCATTGGAGAAGGAAATGGCAGCCCACTCCAGTGTTGTTGCCTGGAGAATCCCAGGGATGGCGGAGCTTGGTGGGCTGCTGTCTATGGGGTCGCACAGTCGGACCTGACTGAAGTGACTTAGCAGCAGCAGCAGCAGCAGTTATCCTCAGGGGTTCTCTACAGATAGGTTCATTCCAGTTTTGGGGCTGCAGGTGTTCCCAACCAGAGTCCTGACTTTAACATAACAGATCTGCTTTGGATGAGCATTGGAATGCTTCTAGATACCAGTGATTCTGTCAGATTTTCAACCTCATGGCCAGTCTTTTGGCTCTCACAGTCAGCCTTAACTGTTAACAACCATGAGTTTTTTTATTACCCTTCTTCAGTGAGTTATCTCAACTTGCTAACCAGCCAACACCACTATTTTTTTTTATATATCTTCTCACACCATACAACACTCCCCTCCTCCAACACACAAACAGTTATTGAAAATGCCTGAGGCATTGTGCCTGCACTTAGTTGCAAGGGAGCTCTTTGGCATTCCAGCATTCTTTAGCATGCCATCCTGCATCATATTCCATTGGTAACCCTCCTACATCAGGTTTGTATCTTCTTTTTCTTTCAGACAGGGATGACCATGTTGAACATCTTTATTTTGCCATCTGTTTTTTCAACTATCTCAGTGCCGTTTGTGTTAGTTTAGGACCATCAAATAGCACACACCTAGACAGAATGAGACATTAAAGATGTTTATTGTAGGAGAGAGCCAGAAGAGTATTTATACCGTAACACTGGTCTCACACCTGTGGAAGGGAAGCAGGCGGGAAGGGAAGCTGGGGAGGAAGATTCTTGGACACAGCATATGGTTTTAATAAGGGTTTGGCCAAACTAGAAAGGAGTCCTTGAGGCACTGTCTCCTGTTGGAAAATGCCTGTATCTCATGATAATGAATCTACTTAAGTATTCGTGTTGTGCTCAGTCATTGGCTCAGAAGCCTGGGGCAAGCATCACTTCAGTGGGAATGCAGTGGGGGATCCAAAGATGCAACAGTGGAAGCTTTGGTAAAGTATTGTTCCCACAGCAGATCCCAGTGGCACATTGCCACAGCCATCACATGTGTGTGTTCACATTCTGTATTTAATTTCATGGACTCCCCATGTGCCCCAGCTTGAGGGTATTAAGTGACTTGTGCATTGAAATTGAGGCAGGAAGATGACTGTGAAGGATACAGATGAGGAGGGAATGGAAGCGTACAGGGATGCAGGGGGAAGAACTTAGGAAGGAGAGGCAAGAATCTGTCTCATACATTTCTCTTATATTGCAAAACTTCTTAAAATCAACCTTGCCTCTATCTGAAAGTCACACACCTGTTCATAATGTTCCTCAGAGGAATAATTTGTCATCCTGAAATATTTTATGTGCGAATTGGGAGAGAAAGACAACACACAATATGAAAAAGTCATATAATTCAATCTTAGCATGAAGGAGAATATATGAATTTTCCCCTTAGGATTCAGAAAGGCCTCAGTCTTTTTTACCTTACCTTTGCTTGTCTTATTTCACTGTTCCAATGCCTCTTATTAAAAAAAAAAATTTTTGCTTCTTCTTTCCTTTATTTTTCTCTGAAAATCTACCTTCCTATTTTCTACATCTCTGTGGAGTGTTAGCAAGAGCAGTGTGATGTATTAATCTTGGCAAATGGAAGCATCTATTCAGGTATTTAGAAATTTGTCCTGATGTTGATAAAATGCTAAGCTGTGACTGATTAATGACCTTTGGGATTGTGTCTATGTTCACACCTCCAGTGTATAAATGGTTGTGAAGATCAATCTTTTGAGTTTTTTTTTTAATATTCCATGTGCAAAAGAAAATTAGATCTTGGCACCAGAGGATGCATAATGCAAATATTATTTTGATTCTTACATTGTAATGTGCATCTTGTTTTGTTCAGGATATTTTCTGACATTGCAGCAAAACAAACTTTGGGTCTTGTCCTTGTCTGTGATGAATAAAAGCACATCATCAAGGTCAAAGTTCTTACACACACATGAAATTATATTTCAGTTGACTTTGGAATTATATCTCTCCACTGAGAAGAGAGAGTTTTACTGTGTGGATTTAAAATAAACTTTTCTTTATGAAAAATATATAGTGAATTTCATTGGCAGAAATGAGAAACAATAGAGAGCTTAGTTATAATATATAGCATGCTAGAGGCAGTAGCTCTGATCATAGAATTATAGATGGTTAGAGCTTTCTGCCATGTTATAAGCTAATTTGCCCTGGAAGCAAGCTTGTTTTGAGTCTGGATATACGAGTACATTGAACTGGTGTCTATATGGTAGATTTGATCCAAATACTCAGATAAGAACAAGTCTGAATACAAAAAGGTTATCTGAAACCTAAGGCACAAGGAATAGTATTATAAACACTAGGAAGAATAAATTAATAAGAGATCAAGATTAACATATACATACTACTATATATAAAATAGATAATCAACAAGGATTTATTATATAACATAGGGAACTCTATTCAATACTCTGTAATAATATGAATGGGAAAATTTGAAAAGGAATAGATATATGAAATGTATAACTACTGTGCCATACACCTGAAACTAGCACAACATTATAAATTACCTATAGTACCCAATATAAAACAAAAATTTTAAAAAGAGAGAGAGAGAGAGAGAGAGAAAGCACTAGGACACTTTTGGCATCAGTAGGGAAAGGATTCTAAATGAAAAGAGCAAAATGATTGGTCAGGATTGGGAGTGGGAGTTTGAATCTTTGAAGCCCAAAAAAAAAGCTGAACAGAAAGTTTACTGTAGTTTTATTCTGTAATTCAAATAATTGGAAGCCTAAGGAGTTAGAGACTAGAGATCGAGTCATTCACATTAGATAATTTGTCTCTGAGCTAAACACTTCTTTGTTTGCTGTGGCACCTGCACACTAGCTGTACATTTTCGTCTTACACATTTTTGTATTAGAAGGAAACTATTGTGATGCTTAGCATAAACTCCTTTCTCAGTTCAGTTACTCAGTCGTGTCCGATTCTGCAACCCCATGAACCATGGCACACCAGGCCTCCCTGTCTGTTACCGACTCCCGGAGTCCACCCAAATCCATGTAACCATCTTATCCTCTATCATCCCCTTCTCCTCCTTCCCCCAATCTTTCCCAACATCAGGGTCTTTTCAAATGAGTTAGCTCTTCACATCAGGTGGCGAAAGTATTGGAGCTTCAGCTTCATTATCAGTCCTTCCAATGAACACCTAGGACTGATATCCTTTAGGATGGACTGGTTGGATCTCCTTGCAGTCCAAGGGACTCTCAAGAGTCTTCTCCAACACCACAGTTCAAAAGCATCTATTCTTCGGTGCTCAGCTTTCTTTACAGTCCAACTCTCACATCCATACATACTAGAAAAACCATAGCCTTGACTAAATGAACCTTTGTTGACAAAGTAATGTCTCTGCTTTTTAATATGCTATCTAGGTTGGTCATAACTTTCCTTCCAAGGAGTAAGCATCTTTTAATTTCATGGCTGCAGTCGCATCTTCAGTGACTTTGGACTAGGACCTCCTTACACCAAGTAAATGTACACTATACAACACATGTGGTGTGGTTGCCAGAATTGCTGAAAGGATTAAATTTGACTGAACTGAAACTTACTGGTATTTATTTTAATCTTAGCATTAGTCCATGTAAAGTCTCTAAATTGATTTCTTCTGAAATTTCTTTTATTTCCCATAACAAGAAATTCCTTCAAATATAGCAAAAACACACTATTGGTTTCTTCTACCTATTCTAACCAGATTTTTGTAAAAATTAGCAGTATCAAAATGTAGCTCCTAATTATTTCTCTTTCATCAAATATTATAATTTTGCTAATCTTTCCTGTTTTGAAGATGACACCATCACATGTTCAGGGGATCAAGTCTTTTGCCTATCACCACATAAATTATAATAGGAAGTTCTCTGTCTTTTACTTTCAAAACAAAGTTTAAATTCCTTTCTCCATCACCATTATCTCCTATTTCTACCATCATCTCAAACTTGTACTATAGGAGTAGCATCGTACTTTATCTTTGGACTTCTGAGCTTTCCCTCTCACAATCTGTTCTCCAAACATAATAGCAACCAGGTATCTTTTAAAAGGTATCTTTTAAAAATGCTGATCAGAGCACATCCTTCCTTAATTAAATACCTATGACAGTTTTGCATTACTCTTGGAATTCTAAACTATTTATTGTTGCCAACATAAACCTGCCTGGTATGCTTCTGTTTAAACCTCTAAACTTATCTTCTGTTCTCTTCCTCAACTAAGTTTCTGCTTCTCTGATTTTCAATTCTTGTTAGATTTCCAGATTATTAATCATTTGGAAGCCACTTGTCATTGTCTAGAATATGTTTGGCTTATATCTCCTGATAATTCTTTCCTCCTCAGAAGGTAGCATTCTTTCAATATGTCACTCAGAAAAACCTTCTTTGACTACCTCATCTAGAATAAAACCCACCAAATTAAATTACTCTTTTTCCTTCTTTAAAAAATGTTTTATTTTCTTCTTGTTACTTATAATATCTGAAATGTTACCAAGTTTATTTGCTCCTGAGGTTACCATTCATCTGACCATGTTGACACTAATCAACTGAGGCTACCCTTTCTTTTTTAAAAACTTGAATCAGTCAGGGTCCTAAATGACAGGCAGCATATTCAAACTGAGCAGTTCTGAGGAGAGTCTGAGTTTAAAAAAATGATAGATAAAGTATACTAGCACTGGTAATTTCTGAGCACTTACCACCCCGTATCTGGAAGTGCATTAGAAATAGTTGTTATAAAAGAAGTGGTAGGTGTTCAGAAATGGCCACATGAAAGGATTTATTGCTTTGAGTCAATAGACGCAGCCACCCAGCTCTATCTTGTGATGAAGAAGGCAGTGAAAACTTCAGTTTTACCTCTCTTCATGTTTGCATTTATGCTCAGAAAAGAAGTTAAACTCATAATTGTTTATTAAAAAAAATCTTCCACTATCAAGCAACCTGAAGTTTTCTGCATTGATCAGTCAATTTCTCTAGAACAATTTTCTACAAGAATATCAGACACTTCATGCTGCCAAGTGAGTGAGACCCTATGGACTGCAGCCTGCCAGGCTCCTCTGTCCATGGGATTCTCTAAGCAAGAATATTGGAGTGGGTTGAAATGCCCTCATCCAGGGGATCTTCCAAACCCAGGAATCGAACCCACATCTCTTATGTCTCCTGCATTGATGGGTGGGTTCTTTACCACTAATGCTTATTCCTTTTTTTGTCATTTTTCATATCCCCTAGAGAAAGAAATGGCAACCCATTCCCAGTATTCTTGCCTGGTAAATCCCAAGGACAGAGCAGCCTGGCAGGTCACAATTGATGAGGTCACAAAAGAGTTGAACCTGACAGTGACTAAACCACCATTCTCCATCTCTCAGCAACATATATTAAAGAACAAAAGGGGAAACGATGTATCTAGCAGTAATACATTATAATAGTCCAGTCAAGAGTTGATAGTCTCTTCAATTAATGGGAAAATGGACAGAAATCTGCAAAAGAATAAAACTGGGTGCTACCATACAACATACACACAAATAAGCTCAAAATGGATTAAAGATCAGAAATCTTAAAACTCCTAGAAGAAAGCATAGGTGGCAGATCCTTTACATTAGTCTTGGTAATTGGTTTTTGATTTGGCACTGAAATCAAAGTTAACAAAAGCAAAAATTAACAAGTGGGACTACATCAAACTGAAAGATTTTCTATATACCAAAGGAACCCAAAAACAAAGAAAAAAGGCAACCTACCAAATCGGGAAAAAATACTTGCAAATCATATATCTGTTGAGGAGCTAACATACAAACTATATAAAGAACTCATACAACTCAATATCAAAATAGCAAAAAATCCAATTAAAAAGTGGCTGGAGGATATGCATAGATGTTTTTTCAAAGAAGACATACAGATAACCAATAGATATTTGAAATGGTGCTCCAATTACTAATCACCAAGGGAATGTGAATCAAAATGACAATGTGATATCACCTTACACCTATAATAATGGCTATTATCAAAAATATAAAAAATAACTAGCTCTGGGGAGACTGTGAAGAAAAAAGAATCTTTGTGAACTATTCGTGGGAACATAAATTGGCATAGTCACAATGGAAAACAATATGAAGTTTCCTCAAGAAATTTAAAATAGAGCTACCATATGATACAGCAACGCCACTTCTGGATATTTTTCTGAAGGAGGTGAAAATACTAACTTAAAAAAATGTGTGCACCCTGTGCTCACTGCAGCATTATTTAAAATAGCCAAGACTTGAAAGCAACCTCTGTCCATGGATGAATGTATAGATAAAACTGTGATATAATAATAAAATGTTGTCCAGCTGTTAAAAGAATGGAATCTTGCCATTTGCAGCAACAATTTTGAGGGCATCATGCTAAGTTAAATAATTTAAAAAGAGAAATATAAATACTATATTATATCACTTATATGTGGAATCTAAAAAAATAACAAAACCCTTGAAAGCATAGATCACAGAGAATAGACTGGTAGCTGCATGTAGTTGCAAAAGCCAAGCAAGTAGGCTGGGGAAAAAAAAAGGTGAAGGTCATCCAAAAAAATATAAACCAAACTTTTAGTTATAAAATAAATAAATTCTGAGGATATAATGCACATCATATTAACTATAATTAAAGATATTATACTGTATATTTGAAGGTTACTAGGAAAGTGGATCTTAAATGTTCTCATCACAAGAAAAAGACATGTAGCTATGTACCATGATGGATGTTAACTGGTGTCATTATGGTGATCATTTCACAATACATGTAAACACTGGATTCTTTTGTTGCACACCTGAAATTAATATGTTAGTATATTTCAATTTTATTTTTTGGGGGGTGGAGGCTCCAAAATCACTGCAGATGGTGACTGCAGCCATGCAATTAAAAGATGCTTACTTCTTGGAAAAAAAAGTTATGACCAACCTAGAAAGCATATTAAAAAGCAGACATTACTTTGCCAACAAAGGTCTGTCTAGTTATGATTTTTCCAGTAGTCACATATGGATGTGAGAGTTGGACTATAAAGAAAGCTGAATGCTGAAGAATTGATGCTTTTGAACTGTAATGTTGGAAAAGACTCTTGAGTCCCTTGGACTTCAAAGAGATGTAACCCGTTTATCCTAATGGAAATAAGTTCTGAACAGACATTGGAAGGACTGATGTTGAAGCTGAAGCTCCAATACTTTGGCCTCCTCATGTGAAGAGTTGACTCATTTGAAAAAACTCTGATCCTGGGAAAGACTGAAGGCAGGAGGAGAAGGGGATGACAGAGGATGAGATGGTTGGATGACATCACCGACTCAGTGGACACGAGTTTGAGTAAACTCTGGGAGTTGGTGCTGGACAGGGAGGTTTGGTGTGCTGCAGTCCATGGGGTCACAAAGAGACATGACTAGTGACTGAACTAAACTGATATCTTTATTTTTAAAAAGAAACATAGCTTATTTTGATATGTTTATTTTGAATCTATAAACTTCACTGAATTTCTTTTTTATCAGATTTTTGGTGAAGTCTAGGATTTTCTATATATGAGATCATGTCATCAGGAAAATGGATAATTTTAATTTGTCCTTTCTGATTTGGATGCCTTGTATTTCTGTTTTGCCCAATTACTCTGGCTAGGACTTCAGATTGGAGAAAGCAATGGCATCCAACTTCAGTACTCTTGTCTGGAAAATCCCATGGATGGAGGAGCCTGGCAGGCTGCAGTCCATGGGGTTGCTAAGAGTTGGAGATGACAGTGACTTTACTTTCACTTTTACTTTTCATGCATTGGAGAAGGAAATGGCAACCCACTCCAATATTCTTGCCTGGAGAATCCCAGGGACAGGGCAGCCTGGTGGGCTGCTGTCTATGGGGTCACACAGAGTCCAACACAACTGAAGCAAGGCAGCAGCAGCAGCAGCAGAAACCAGTCTGTGGTTCCATGTACAGTTCTAACTGTTGCTTCCTGACCTGCATATAAGTTTCTCAAGAGGCAGATCAAGTGATCTGGTATTCCCATCTTTTTCAGAATTTTCCACAGTTTATTGTGATCCACACAGTCAAAGGCTTTGGCAGAGTCAATAAAGCAGAAATAGATGTTTTTCTGGAACTCTCTTGCTTTTTTGATGATCCAGCGGATGTTTGCAATTACTGCCTTTACTCCCTCCCTTACCAGTGACATTTGGTCTTTTCGCTGGTTTTCATGAACCTAAGGGTTTCCCAACAGAGGCTATTAGAGTCATTTTTCATTACATCTTTTTCTATGTTCAATACTTTGTATTGAAAATTTTAAATGTTGATTTGTGAGACCTTCTAATACCAAAGTGAAAGGGTTAGTCATTCATTTGTATCCAACACTTTTGAGGCTACATAGACTGTAACCCACCGGGTTCCTCTGTCCATGGCATTTCTCGGGCAAGAATGAATAAAAAGAGGCAATGGAATGGGTTGCCATTTCCTCCTATAAGGGATCTTCCCCACTAAGAGATTGAACCCATATATCCTTCAAGAATCTCCTAAGCACTGCAGGTGGATTCTTTACCACTGAGCCATTGGGGAAGCTCCAAGAATGGTATCAGTTCAGTTCAGTTCAGTCTCTAGTCATGTCCAACTCTGCTACCCCATGGACTGCAGCACACCAGGCCTCCCTGTTCATCACCAACTCCCGGAGTTCACTCAAATCCATGTCCATTGAGTCAGTGATGCCATCGAACCATCTCATCCTCTGTCATTCCCTTCTCCTGCCTGCAATCTTTCCCAGCATCAGGGTCTATTCAAAAGAGTCAGCGGTTTGCATCAGGTGGCCTAAGTATTAGAGTTTCAGCTTCAATATCAGTCTTTCCAATGAATATTCAGGACTAATTTCCTTTAGGATGGACTGGTTGGATCTCCTTGCAGTCCAAGGGACTCTCAACAGTCTTCTCCAACATCACGTAGTTTGACATAGTTTGAACTTCTGGCTAGTATTACAATGTTGATGAAATGCTTGGGCTTTTATATTAAATAAATCTGAAAATAGAAGCTCACTTTGACTTTTAATATAAACAGTAGTTTCATTTTTTTATCTTCAGTTTCATTTGATAAGAATAATAATATTTTAAATGG
>SJYC01041122.1:0-15045 GCA_006408675.1 Madoqua kirkii
CTACCTCAAGAAATAAGGAAAACATCAAATATACAACCTAACTTTACGCTTAAAACAACTGGAAAAGGAAGAACAAAAACTCAAAAATTAGTAGAAAGAAAGAAATTGTAAAAATGTGAGCAGAAATAAATGAAAAAGAAATGAAAGAAACAATAGTAAAGATTAATAAAACTAAAACCTGGTTCTTTGAAAAGATAAAACTGACAAACTTTTAACCAGACTCATCAAGAACAAAAAAGAGAAGGATCAAATCAATAAAATTAGAAATGAAAAAGGAGAGGTTGCAGAAAACAATGCAGAAATACAAAGGATTATAAGAGACTATTATAAACAAGCACATGGCAATAAAATTGGATAACCTGGAAGAAATGGACAGATTCTTAGAAAAGTTCAATCTTCCAAGACAACCAGGAAAAAATAGAAATTATGAACAACCCAATTGCAAGCATTGAAATTGAAGCTGTGATAAAAAAAATTCTCCCAGGACCATATGGTTTCACAGGAGAATTCTATCAAGCATTTAGAGAAGAATATATCCTTCTAAAACTCTTTCAAAAAATTGCAGAGGAAGGAACACTTCCAAACTCATTCTCTTTTGCCACCATCACCCTGATATAAAAATCAGACAAAAACAACACACAAAAAAAGAAAACTACAGGCCAATATCACTGAGGAACATAGATATAAAAAATCCTCAACAAATTTTAGCAAAGAGAACTCACCAACACATCAGAAAGCTCATACACCATGATCAAATTGGGTTTATTCCAGGAATGCAAGGATTCTTTAATACACACAAATCAATAATGTGATACACCATATTTGAAAGATAAATTGAAAAATAAAATTGAAAGATAAAAACCATATGATAATCTCAATAGATACAAAAAATGCCTTTGACAAAATTCAGTACCAATTTATGATTAAAACTCTTAAAAAAAAAAAGGCATAGAAGAAACCTACCTCAACATAATAAAGGCCATATATGATAAGCCTACAGCAAACATTACTCTCAGTTGTGAAAACTGAAAGCTTTCTCCCTAAGATCAAGAACAAGACAAAGTGTCCATTTTCACCACTATGATTCACATGGTTTTGGAAGTCCTACGTGCAGCAATCAAGAGAAGAAAAAGAAATAAAAGGAATCCAGATCAGAAAAGAAGCAAAGCTCTCACTGTTTGCAGATGACATCATACAGCACATAGGAAACCCTAAAGATAGTATCAGAAAATTACTAGAGCTAATCAATGAATTTAGCAAAGTTTCAGGATACAAAATCAATACACAGAAATCACTTACATTTTTATATATTAACAATGAACAATTGGAAAGAGAAATTAAGGAATCACTCTCATTCACCACTGCAAAGAAAACAAAAAGAATTAAATATTTAGGAATAAACTTATCTAGGGAGATAAAAGAACTGTACACAGAAAATTATAAGACACTGATGAAAGAAATCAAAGATGACATAAAGAGATGGAGAGATAGCCCATGTTCCTTGGTAGGAAGCATTAATATTGTGAAAGTGACTATACTACTAAATGCAATCTACAGATTCAATGTGATTCTATCAAATTACCAATGACATTTTTCACAGAACTAGAACAAAATATTTCACAATTTCTACGGAATCACAAAACACCCCGAATAGCCAAAGCAGCCTTGAGAAAGAAGAATGGAGCTGGAGGAATCAACCTTCCTGACTTCAGAGTCTACTACAAAGCTACAGTCTTCAAGACAGTATGGTGCTGGCACAAAAACAGAAATACAGACAAATGGAACAAGGTAGAAAGCCCAGAAATAAACCCATGCAACTATGGATACCTTATTTTTGACAAAGGAGGCGAGAAAATGCAATGGAGCAAAGACAGCCTCTTCAACAAATGGTGCTGGGAAAACTGGAGAACTAAATGTAAAAAAAATGAATTAGAACACTTCCTAACACCATACACAAAGATAAACTCAAAATGA
The DNA here is from genome assembly GCA_006408675.1 of Madoqua kirkii. NCBI lineage: Eukaryota > Metazoa > Chordata > Mammalia > Artiodactyla > Bovidae > Madoqua > Madoqua kirkii. Next base: position 1,975 of record SJYC01041122.1, read on the forward strand.
GTTAAAGACCTGAATGTAAGACCAGAAACTATAGGCAGAACACTAGATGAGATAAAACAAAGCAAGATCCTCTATGACCTACCTCCTAGAGTCATGGAAATAAAAACAAAAGTAAGCTGCTGAGATCCTTTAATGGACTGCCACCTGGTGGTCCAGGGTCGATGATAAGACAGTAAAAGAGAGATAGAAAGAGGGTGATATTCCTTGGTTTACACAGAAAACCAATAAAGCCTTGACACAGGACTTGCACTGCTCACAAAGGCACCAGGTGCCCTCTCGAGGGGATGAAGGCACAGTGAGCCTTCTGAAGAGGATCTTAGAAGGCCGGGCAGGAGAGTGAGCACAATGGGCTTCTATGCTCCAGAGAATTAGCTGGGGGTGGGGAGTGGGGAGGAGAGAGGGATAGAAAGACACGGGGACCCAAGCTTTGATGGAACAAGGGTGTTTTATTCAACATAGTGTGGGACAACTGACAAAGGATTAACTTCCAGTATCTGCAAGCAGCTCCTACAACTCAATGCCAGAAAAACAAACAACCAATCAAAAAATGGGGAAAAGACCTAAACAGACATTTCTCCAAAGAAGACATACACATTGCTAACAAACAAAAGAAAAGATGTTCAACATTGCTCATTATTAGAGAAATGCAAATCAGTGTGAGATATCACCTCACACTGGTCAGAATGGCCATCATTAAAAATTCTATAAACAATAAATGTTAGAAAGTGTGTGGAGAAAGAGAATGCTCTTGCATGGTTGGCGGGAATGTAAATTGATTCAGCCAGTATGAAAGAAGGCATGGAGCTTCCTTAAAAAGCTAGGAATGAAACCTTCATATGACTCAGCAATCCCACTCCTAGGCATATGCTCTGAGGAAACCAAAATTGAAAAGGATACATGTATCCCATTGTTCATTGCAGGATTATCTACAATAGCTAAAACTTAGAAGCAACCTAGATGTCCATCAACAGATGAATGAATAAAGAAATTGTGGTACATATACAGAATGGAATATTACTCAGCCTTAAAAAGGAATGTGTTTGAGTCAGTTCTGATGAGGTGCATGAACCTAGAACCTTTTATACAGAGTGAAGTAAGTCAGGAATAGAAAAATAAATATCATATTCTAACATATATATGGAATCTAGAAGAATGGTACTGAGGAACTTATTTACAGGGCAGCAGTAGAGAAGCAGACATAGAGAACTGACTTATGGACATGGGGAGAGGGGAAGAAAGAGTGAGACGTATGGGAAGAGTACATTACCATATGTAAAATAGACAGCCAATGGGAATTTGTTCTATGGCTCAGGAAACTCAAACAGGGGCTCTGTATCAACCCTAGAGGGCTGGGATGGTGAGGGAGATGAGAGGGAGGTTCAAAAGGGAGGGGATATATGTATACCTATGGCTGATTCATGTTGAGGTTTGACAGAAAACAACAAAATTCTGTTAAGCAGTTATCCTTCAATAAAAAATAGATACATTTTAAAATTACATAAATAGATTAAAAAATAGACATCACTATATGGTCATTACTGAAATCAAATTGATTATGTTCCTTTCTGCTAAAGATGGAAAAGCTCTCTAGAGTCAGCAAAAGAATACTTGGATCTGACTATGGCTCATATCATGAGCACCTTACTGCAAAATTCAGGCAAAATTGGAGAAATCAGGGAAAATCAACTAGGCCATTCAGGTATGACCTAAAGCAAATCCCTTAAGACATCACTGTATGGTCATTACTGAAATCAAATTGATTATGTTCCTTTCTGCTAAAGATGGAAAAGCTCTCTAGAGTCAGCAAAAGAATACTTGGATCTGACTATGGCTCATATCATGAGCACCTTACTGCAAAATTCAGGCAAAATTGGAGAAATCAGGGAAAATCAACTAGGCCATTCAGGTATGACCTAAAGCAAATCCCTTATGATTGTACAGTGGAGAGGATGAGCAGATTCAAGGGATTAGATCTGATAGAAAGAGTACCTGAAGAAATATGGATGGGGATTTGTAACACTGTAGAGGAGGCAGGACCAATTCCATCCCAATGAAAAAGAAATACAAGAAGGTAAAGAGGTTGTAGGTGGAGGCTTTACAAATAGCTGAAGAAAGAACAGATGTGAAAGGCAGAGGAGAAAGAGAAAGTTATACCCAACAGAATGCAGAGTTCCAGAGAATAGAGAGGAGAGATAAGAAGGCCTTCCTAAATGAACAATGCAAATCAGTAGAGGAAAACAAAGAATGGGAAAACAAATAATTCTCTTAAAAAAATTTAAGATATTAAGGGGACATTTTATGTAAGGATGGGCATGATAAAGGATAGAAAAACTATAAGGACCTAACAGAAGCAGAAGAGATTAAGAAGAGGTGATAAGAATACACAGGAGAACTATATACAAAATATCTTAATGACCCAGATAATCATGATATCCAGACAACCTGGAGTGAAGTCAAAGAAGTTTTGCTAAGGAAGTATTACATGAACAAAGCTGGTGGAGGTGACCGAATTCCAGCTGAGCCATTTAAAATCCTAAAAAATAACACTACTATTGTGTTACACTTTAAAGTGCCAGCAAATTGAGAAAATTCTGCAATGGCCAAAGGACTAGAAATGATCAGTTTTCATTCCAATCTCAAAGAAGAGCAACTTCAAAGAATGTTCAGACTCCTGCACAACTGAGCCCATTTCACATGCTAAAAAAGTTATGTTCAAAATCCTTCAAGGCAGGCTTCAATAGTACGTGAACTGAGAACTTCCGTATGTACAAGCTGGATTTAGAAAAGGTAGAGGAACCATAGGCCAATTGTCAACATCCCTTAGATCATAGAGAAAGCAAGAGAACTCCAGGAAAACATCTACTTCTGCTTCATTAACTATGCTAAAACCTTTGACTGTGTGTATCACAACAAAGTGGAAAATTCTTAAAGAGGAGAATGCCAGTGCACATTGCCTGTGAGAGGGTAACAGACAGGAAGGCCAGGGGTCTCGAAATGCAAGAAATAGCCTGCAAGTGTCAGACATTTCTAGCTCTCTTAAGAGGCAGGAGAAAACAAACTAGGGATATTATTTCCTTCTCTATACAAATTTAAAAGGAGGTTTCTCTTAAAATATTGTGTTGCCATAATGACACCTGGTTTCCCCTGAAGTTAACTATTCTCAAACCTAGAGATAACCAATGCCTTTTTCTCATGGAAATATTTGTCTTAAAGTATGCTAATGTACTATGCATTTACTTCAAACTCTGTCTTCAAGTTGCTTCAGCCTCTTGGCTCAGAACCTACTTGACAAACCAGTATGTTATACTCAGATATTGTTCCCTTAATCTATGTAAATGAAATTATTTGTATGGTGATCTGCCCTTCTTCAAGATTCAAGTTACTCATTTTATGGCCCAGGATGAACCATTTGGTGCCAAGATTATCCCAAAATGCATCTTATCGGTGAGGGGCCTCGTGCCATTTTGAGTTTTAAGACATTCCTTTCTTTCATTAATAGACTGCTAGTGACTATATAATATCCAGTTGAAGACTAACAGGGAGGTACTCTTTCTGCCTCCTTCTGATGCCTATATCAGAAGCTTTCTCTATCTCCTTTATACTTTAATAAAACTTTATTACATAAAAGCTCTGAGCAATCAAGCTTCGTCTCTGGCCCCAGATTAAATTCTTCTCCTCCAGGGGCCAAGAATCCCAACGTCTTTGCATGATTCAACAACAACCTTTCACCTGTCCCCTATGAAATCTGTATGCAGATAAAGAAACAATAGTTAGAATAAGACATGGGGCTGCTTCCAAGTTGGGAAAGGAATGTGACAAGGTTCTATATTGTTACCCAGGTTATACAACATATGTGGAGTCCATGTGTGTGTGCTTCACTTCAGGTGTCTCCAACTCTGTGCAAGCTTATGGATTATAGCTTGCCAGACTCCACTGTTCATGGGATTCTCCAGGCAAGAATACTGGAGTGGGTTGCCATGCTCTCCTCCAGCAGATCTTCCCAAGCCAGGGAATGAACTCACATCTTTTATGTCCTGCATTGGCAGACAGGTTCTTTACCACTAGTGGCACCTGGGAAGCTTATATATGCTGAGTACTGCTGTGTGCTAAGTCACTTCAGTCATGTCTGACTCTGTAGTCTTATGGACTTATATCACACCAAATGTCAGGCTGGATAAATCACAGGATGATAAGGGTGAAACAGAAGAGTAAAATGGTTGCCTTAAAATTTAATATTCAAAAAACTAAGATCAAGTATCCTGTCCCATCATTTCCACTGCAAAACAATGGAAATACTGACAAATTTTATTTTCTTGGGCTCCAAAATCAGTGCAGATTGTGACTACAATCACATGAAATTAAAAGACTCTTGCTCCTTGGAAGAAAAGCTATGACAAACCTGCACAGTGTATTAAAAAGCAGGGACAACACTTTACCAACAAAGATCCATATAGTCAAAGCTATGGTTTTTCCAGTAGTTGTGTATGAATGTGAGAGTTGGACCGTAAAGAAAGCTGATGGCTTAAGAACTGATGTTTTCAAATTATGGTGATGGGGGAATACTCTTGAGTATCCCTTGGTTGGATAGCAAGGAGATCAAACCAGTCAATCTTAAAGGAAATCAACCCTGAATATTCATTGGAAGGACACACTGAAGCTGAAGCTCCAATACGTTGACCACCTGATGTGAAGGGATAACTCATTGGACAAGACCCTTATGCTGGGAAAGACTGAAGGCCAAAGGATAAGGGGGCAGCAGAGGATAATATGGTTAGATAGCATCACTGACTCAGTGGACATGAATGTGGGCAAATTCTGGGAGATATTTGGTGATAGAGGAGCCTGGCTTGCTATAGTACATAGGATCACAAAGAGCCAGATATGACTTAGTGAGTGAACAGCAACAAAATATTTATCAGGATAGATATAAACCAAAATAATAAGTGCTAATTCTGGGAAGAAACTGAAATTAAGAGAGGTTATCAAAGGGAAATTCAGCTCCTTATATAATATTTGAATTTTCCTTTTTCAAGAGGAAATAATAATATAATAATAATAAATAAAAAATAAATCTTTAAATAAGAGGAAGTTAAGTGAATTTTCCAAGGTAAAAAAACTAATTAGTGCTCAAGGGAACATTAAAACCTAGGAATTCTGACACATGGCGTTCACTAATTTTTTATGCTACAGTCCAGCAAATGACTAATCTTTATTAAGCATTTCAGTGGGAAAGAAAATTAAACATTAATTATGTCCAAGTTAAGATGGGGTGAAAACATTTTCCTCAATCTATGTCATATTTTGTATTAATTAAATGGTTTCGCTAGTATTAAAGCTGGTTTTTGAAAGAAGGTTAATGAAGCATTTCCACAAGTTTGTAATGAGTACAGGACAGGTAACTTCAGTGTTCCCCTGGGCTAGAGGTTCTCAAACATTTATTACATAAAATCACTGAAGTGTTTGTTAAAATGAGAGATTTCCCAAGTCCAATCCCACTGAAATCTGAAGTAGATGGTCTAGGCAGTTTCAAGGAGGCCTCAAGAAATGATGGCTAGTCTAGGTTATTCTGATTTGGTTCACCCTGGACTCTACTCCCAGACATTAATATCTCAATCTCATTGCTGCCACTTGAATGGAAAGGAAAAGATAGCTTCCTTGGTAGAAGCCCAACAGTATTAAAGAACTAGAGGGCCAGAGATGAGGTAGAGTGCCATTTCTTAAAAAGGCTCAAGTCCTAGTAATCCAAAATTGGGACATTCTCACAATATTCGGTTAAAATAAATTAAAAAAAAAAAAACTCCACGACCTTTGCAGAGACATTCAAGTGTCCTTTATTCTTCTTTTGTTCAATTTTTTTCTCTTTTTCATGATGCACTTTTAAAATAATCTTTTACCAATACATAAAAACCTTAAAGAAGAAAATGAAACAAAATGAAATGGTATGAGATACACTTTAGTACACTTCTCATATAACTTGCCCCATTTGACTGCTTTAAAATAAATATGCCAAAAAATAATCTTGCAAAAACACATTTTCTTTGCCATTCTCTGAGTATGTTCAATGATTATTTCTTCCAAAAGGTAGTCTCTGAAGAACTTTCCCTGTTTACATGACTTTCTCCTTGTGCCTCTGTGATTAAAATTATTTTATTTCAGTTTTTTTTTTTTCCTAACTGAAGTGGAGATTGATTTCAGCTTTTGGTCTTTTGGAAGTATAGTTAGATTTAAGAGAGGAAAAAAGATGTAATCAGATTTTCCTAATTTATTTGAATAGGGAGAGTAGAAAAAATGTTTACATGATTTCTTCATGGTACGTGTAACTTTTCAATGAGCCATTTTAATTCTATCAATATCTACTCAGGTTTTGTACAATGAAATTATAGCCATTCTTTGGAAATCAAGATTACAATGTTCCTCCCAAAGATTTATCAATTTCTTCCTCTTAGAAAGAAGAAAGGTTCACTCAGTTTTTCAAAGCACTTGGGTATAGTAATGGTAGTGCTGACTTAATTGCATGCAGTAGTTAGATTTAAGAGAGGAAAAAAGATGTAATCAGATTTTCCTAATTTATTTGAATAGGGAGAGTAGAAAAAATGTTTACATGATTTCTTCATGGTACGTGTAACTTTTCAATGAGCCATTTTAATTCTATCAATATCTACTCAGGTTTTGTACAATGAAATTATAGCCATTCTTTGGAAATCAAGATTACAATGTTCCTCCCAAAGATTTATCAATTTCTTCCTCTTAGAAAGAAGAAAGGTTCACTCAGTTTTTCAAAGCACTTGGGTATAGTAATGGTAGTGCTGACTTAATTGCATGCAGTAAATCTTTATTGGCCAAAACTTGTTGCTGGCTTTTGTAAATTCTGCATGTATTTTTCTGGAAGGTAAATGCAAAAGAGCCATTTTTATCACTGTCTCATTATGTTGTCATTATATGTTAAATTTACTACAATAATCCAGACCAAAATTATAGGAAGTTTAACAGTGAATTTATACAGAATACGAAATCTGTGAGACATTTGAGCAAAAGATCAAACTATGTTTGTAATGCTTCCATGTATTTAGAGATCGTGTTCGGTACTGCTTCGATGTATTTAGAAATACAAATACTAGAATATTACAGTGAGTATTTTCAGTGTTAATGTATATATGTTGATAAATATTACAGAAGTATGGCAATTATTCACTTTTATTTATCGTATGTTTTCTAAGTTTTCTTAAAGATTGTTAGTTCCTTGAGGTTTTGCATCTTAATGTCATGCTTAACCTTTAATCAAAATCTGTCACTATAATTCCAACTTTAGAAAGACCTTTCTTCTTTTATGCTCTGTAGTATATATAACACACACACATATTGAACTATGTATTCTATAATACATAGAATATATACACTGACTACATATGTGAGTAGACGTAAATACATAGATATGTAAAAGTACACATACACACATATATAAATACATATATTAATATATATTGTGTGATGTGCCATGTTCAATCTATCTCTATTTAATTATTTAAAACTGGCAATGATAGAAGTATTTACATCATGCACATTGGTAAACATTAAAAATCAGGGATTAGTGGAAATTTTATTTTTTTCTTTTCTTTCTGAGAAAGCTGATATATAAATATTACATTGTGCATGCCACAACACACATTGAATTCTGTGTGTCTGAATTCATTTGAAATGAGTATGCAAACTTCTGATCAAGTAAATTAATTGTTACATGAAATGATTCAGAAATTTACTAGTCTGCTGATCTCAAACATTTACAAGTAGTGGCTCCGGGATCTGGGCTCAAAGCTTGTGTCTAGTGGGTAGCACAACTTCTCCTATGCTGAGCTGCCTCCTGTTGTATAGTAACCTGAAACATCCCCAACCCATCTGTCAGGGGATATTGGGCTTTTATTAGGTGTTGTTTCAGAGGAGTTCATTATGTTTGGCAGATTTCAAATACCACAGAAATTATTCAAGACATTAACTTTCTTTTTCTGATTAGGATACCCGGCTCCTCACAGTTATTTCAGGCTCACTATGTAATCTTGCTTTCATGTTTTGAGTTTTCAATTTTTTTTCAGGACAAATTACTGAATGCACGAAGCAGATTTAACCATGAACAAATTCTTTTCAGATCAGTGGTGCAGAGAAAATGTAAAGAATTGCCACATATATTTTTTCAACCTATTTTTCATTTCTCAATTTCCTAAAAATGGTTCAATTTCAAATTATTGATCATAAAATTAGGTTAAAGGGATAAAAACATCAACTTTTCTACTCACAAGAAGCTCATCATCTACTTCAGACATAGATATCACAATCAGATACAATATGATATTGATAGAATTGATATTTTTTATGTTTCTTGATTATTCCTATATTATTGTTGTGTTATTAATCCTGTGGGATTGCATGCTGCGAGCTAGGTCACTTCAGTCATGTCTGGATATTAGTCCACGTGCTCTTCTGTACACGGGATTCTCCAGACATGATTACTGAAGTGATCTGCCGTGCCCTCCTCCAAATCTTCCGGACCCAGAGATTTAACCCATGGTTTTTACATCTCCTGTGTTGGCAGGCTGCTTCTTTACACTAACACCACCTGGGGAATTCTCAAATTGTCACTATTGGTTCTCAGGTAAAAACAAATCCAGATGTAGATCAAAGAGGGACTTTATTCAAAAATATTATAATCATAGGGAGAGGAACCATTGCAAGGAAGAGAAAGCTGCAGCTTACCTAAAGATTTGCAGGAATATCAAAGGCAAGGTGGAAAAAAGTTTTTATATTATGAGGAAAGAAAGAAAGAAAGTGAAGTTGTTCAGTCGTATCCGTCTCTTTATGATCACATGGACTGCCAGGCCCCTGCATCCATGATATTTTCCAGGCAAGTATCCTGAAGTTTGGGCTCCAAAATCACTGCAGATGGTGAGTGCAGCCATGAAATTAAAAGAGGCTTACTCCTTGGAAGAAAAGTAATGCAACCTAGATAGCATATTCAAAAGCAGAGACATTACTTTGCCAACAAAGGTCCGCCTAGCCAAGGCTATTGTTTTTCCATTGGTCATGTATGGATATGAGAATTGGACTGTGAAGAAAGCTGAGCACTGAAGAATTGATACTTTTGAACTGTGGTTTTGGAGAAGACTCTTGAGAGTCCCTTGGAGTGAAAGGAGATCCAACCAGTCTATCCTAAAAGAGATCAGTCCTGGGTGTTCATTGGAAAGACTGATGCTGAAGCTGAAACTTCAATACTTTGGCCACTTCATGAGAAGAGTTGACTCATTGGAAAAGACCCTGATGCTGGGAGGGATTAGGGACAGGAGAAGGGGACAACAGAGGATGAGATGGCTGGATGGCATCACTGACTCAACAAATATGAATTTGGGTAAACTCCGGGAGTTGGTGATGGACAGGGAGGTCTGGCATGCTGTGATTCATGGGACTGCAAAGAGTCGACTGACTGACTGAACTGAACTTTACTGATCCTGAAGTGGGTTGTCATTTCCTCCTGCTGGGGATCCTCCCATCCCAGGGATCAAACCCGTGTCTCCTGCCTTGTAGGCAGACTGCTTACTGTCTGAGCCACCAGGGAAGTGAGTAGTAAACAAATTTAGAAAGAATTGGATAGGGAGGAGTAAGAGTGATGTAGTCTGATAGTTCATCAGAGAATAGCTTTACTTGCTATCAGAAGATATTCAAAAGGATATTTTTCAATATGGGTTGTCTGAGTCCCACTGCAAGAATTTTGGCCACCTCAGTTGGGGGAGTCAAACAGTTTGATTAATTATTTGTGGGACATAGAATGACTATTTGGAGGGTCTATATCCATTCTTGTTACAGGTAAACTAAGAGTCTGTTTACAAATGTCTTCTCTAAGTGATATGAGGAAGGTAATTCTTTGCAGTAAAATGTTTTGTAAGGAAATACTATATGTCAAACCTATGGTTTTTTCAGTAGTCATGTATGTATGTAACAGATGGACCATGAAGAAGACTGAACACCTAAGAACTGATGATGTCAAACTGTAATGCTGGAGAACACTCTGGAGAGTCCGTTGGACTGCAAGGAGATCAAACCAGTCAATCCTATAGGAAATCAACCCTGAATGTTCATTGGAAGGACTGATGCTGAAGCTTCAATATTTTGTCCACCTGATACAAAGAGCCAACTCTTTGGAAAAGACTGTGATGCTGGGAAAGATTGAAAGCAGGAGGAGAAGGGGATGACAGAGAATGAGATGGTTGGATGGCATCACCAACTCAATGGACATAAGTTTGGGTAAACTCCAGGAATTGGTGATGGATAGAGAAGCCTGGCATACTGCAGTCCATGTGGTGGCAAGGAGTCAGATATGACTGAGCTACCTAACAACAGCTACTGGGGAGGGGCAAATTTGGTGACTATTCCTGTTTTATAGGAGTACAGGGCTCAGATAGAGCTTAATATTGTCAGCATTACTTTTGAAAATTCTAGTCAAGACAGAATTTTGTTGTTGACTTACAGAGTTCGATATTTAAAACTTCATAGAGAGCATTTCACTTGTCTCACACTTTTTACATATCAGTCAGGTAGTTGGTGAGTTGTTTATAAAAATTGTGGGAAATGAGCTGATTCTCAAAGATAAGACAGAGATTTAATGTACTTGTTGTTGGAGTCAAAACTTCTTTTGAATTTATTTCTATGCCTTTTATCTGCATATTTAGCTGAAAGTTGGTAACTTTATTTTTCTCATTTTAATAATTTTGGTTACCTGCTGCTGAAAAGCAAAATATCTCAGTGCTTAGTGACTTAAAACAACAGCAATGGGACTTCCCTGGCAGTTTGATGGTTGAGATTTTACCTTTCAATGTAGGGGGTGCAAGTCAATCCCTGGTCATGGTGCTAAGATCCATATACCTCGTAGCAAAACAAACAAAAAAAAAAAAACACAGAAGCAATGTTATAACAAATTCAATAAAAACTTGAATCTGGTCCACATTAAAAAAAATGTTTAAAAAGGCAATAAAAAGCAAGCAAAAAATATCAGTTAAACATTTTGCACACAAATCTGCAATTTGAACACAAAATGGGGAAAAGGTCTGTTCTACATAGCAACTTAGCTGAGAACTGGAAAATCCACTTCCAAGAAGCTTTGCTCATAGAGCTGGTAAGTCAGTGTTGGCTGTTAATGGGATCTCTGATGTGGCACAAGACACGGGACTTTGTTCCAATCCCAGTAGCTTAGAGTTCTTTGCAGTATGGTGGCTGTTTTCCAAGGGTAATTATTCTGAGGGAGAGAGAGACAGATGGAAACTCAATCGACTTTAATGAGTTAGCCTTGGAAGTTCTGTAACTTTTCTTTTTCCAGGCTCTTGATAAGATATCACAAAGGCTGGCCCAGGCTCAGGAGAAAAGGACATATGCTTTACCTCTTGATTATGACGTGACAAATTTCCAAAAGATCATATAGCTGAAAATATTTTTATGACCAGTTTGATAAATTATAAATGAGAGATGAATAAGTGTGTTCTAAGAACTTTGCTAGCAGAAAATATGGTTAAGAAATTAAGAGATCTCATTATAAAAGTAAACTTAGATGTGAAAGGCACAAGGTAGGTGTGGGAATACTTTCTAGCATATAATTTATTTTGCTTCTGGAGAATAATATTCATAAATTCTCTGTGCTTAATTATTCAGTATATTTATTCAACATCATTTTTGACTTATTAGTTTAGAGTTATATACATGTCATAATTTGTTGTCCCAAAATTGATAAAATGATATAAAGCTACAGTGATCCATATATCACTTAATATTATGGTTAGGAGGTGGCTATTGAAGAATTTCAATAATTCCAAGTCAGTAATATGTTTAAAGAAACTTGTGATTGAATACATTTCTTACAGTTTCAGTCTTAAAATTCCATCCATCAGGGGTACAACAAATTTTCTTTATCATCATCTTTAGGGAGCAATATCAAAATGTTTCCCATTCTTAGGTTGGAGTTTTTACTTACTTTCTACTTATCTCATCATCTTCCCTACAATTTTATAAGCTGAAAAATGAATCCTTCCCAGAAATAAAACACAGCTGTTGTAATTACATTCAGAAAGTCCAAAATAGATATTACCATATTTATTTACTGTAAAAGCTCAGTAATGTTTCCAAGAAAGCTGAGTAGAAGAGAAAAAGGAATCAGTGTTAAAATGATGAAAAGTCTGAATTACAGAATATATTCTAGAGAAATTATTGATATACATGTGTTAATTACACAAAACAGTAATAAAGTATTTCTGGCTTTATATTAAATTAAAGGTAATAATAATTTTATGAATTTTACCAAGTTAATTATTGACTAGATTATAAATTCATTACTTAATTTATTACTGAGTACCTATTATGTGCAAGTAAAACATTGCTTGGTTGAGTTGACTTTTCTGAGTGAAAATTTAGAAAATGGTTTTAGACAAGTACAGATGTACTTACAAGCTACCATTTGAAAACAGATGAGCACCTTCAAACCTACAAGGGAAGATATTTTTCTAGGACAGTTTTTGAAAAGAAAAAAGCAGTTTTTTTATTTGTCAATTTAGTATCATATTGATATTAAAACTTGCTAAAATGGAGATAAAGAATACTATAAACAAAATAAAATGCAAAAGACAAATGCTATTTTTTGCTCTTTTGCTCATCCTCTCTGGACCATTGAATATTTGTTTGTCTTTGTCAACAGTACAATAGTTTTATAATAACAAAACAAATATAAAGTTACTTGCAATATAAGAGTAAACAAATAAATCTGAACTAGCAGGGAAAATCTAGGGTGTTTTAAAACTCTAACAATGAAGGGAATAGTGACTATTAAGGCAGTTGGCAATTGTGTAATATTGTATGGAGGAACTTAAATTATTTTGTATATTTATTTTATTAATACCTATGTATAAAGCTTTAATTGTTACCTTTTCTGCAGTTAAAAGTGATAACAAGATGATTACTTTGAGACATTGGTCTACCGTCATCTCAGTCAGCCAGCTTTCTGAGTAAAGTTATATTCCTTGCCTCAAAACAATAAAAAGTGATAAC
>SJYC01041123.1:0-16925 GCA_006408675.1 Madoqua kirkii
GTCCGATTCTTTGTGACCCCATGAATCACAGCATGCCAGGCCTCCCTGTCCATCACCAACTCCTGGAGTTCACTCAGACTCATGTCCATTGAGTCAGTGATGCCATCCAGCCATCTCATCCTCTATTGTCCCCTTCTCCTCCTAGAGTCTTTTCCAATGAGTCAACTCTTCGCATGAGGTGGCCAAAGTACTGGAGTTTCAGCTTTAGCATCATTCCCTCCAAAGAAATCCCAGGGCTGATCTTCAGAATGGACTGGTTGGATTGCTTTGTAGACCAAGGGACTCTCAAGAGTCTTCTCCAACACCACAGTTCAAAAGCATCAGTTCTTCAGCACTCAGCCTTCTTCACAGTCCAACTCTCACATCCATAAATGACCACTGGAAAAACCATAGCCTTGACTAGACGGACCTTTGTTGGCAAAGTAATGTCTTTATTTTTTAATATGCTATCTAGGTTGGTCATAATCTTTCTTCCAAGGAGTAAGCGTCTTTTAATTTCGTGGCTGCAGTCACCATTTGCAATGATTTTGAAGCCCCCAAAAATAAAGTCTGACACTATTTCCACTGTTTCTCCGTCTCTTTCCCATGAAGTGATGGGACCAGATGCCACCATCTTTGTTCTCTGAATGCTGAGCTTTAAGCCAACTTTTTCACTCTCCTCTTTCACTTTCATTAAGAGGTTTTTTAGTTTGTCTTCACTTTCTGCCTTAAGGGTGATGTCATCTGCATATCTGAAGTTATTGATATTTCTCCCGGCAATCTGGATTCCAGCTTGTGCTTCTTTTAGCCCAGCATTTCTCATGATGTACTCTGCATATAAGTACATAATATAATTTGTTTTAAACACACAGGAGATAGTCACCAAAAGTTTGAGCCATAAAATAAGTTTCAATAAGTTTCAAATAATTAAAAACTATATTACAGAGATTGTAATCTGAACCCAGTAGACTAAAGCTATCAAATTGAATATTGGAAAATTAGCTTGCTGCTAGCAAGCTTTGTATGTTCTATTTTATAGCTTTCTTCCTCTTTGTTGTTTATTTCATCCAACAATATGGGAGGCATATATGCTGAGTTATGTACTTAACAACAGCCACAATTGTATCATAGCTTGGTTTCATTGTCTTTCACCATTCACAGCATTTAATAATTCTGAATGACAATGAGCCAACAGAATACCAATACTGTACATAATGAATGGAAAGCCAGATATAGGAATAGTAGTTTGGTTTACCATCATTGTGCTCCTCTTTGCTATTTAACCGTTTCTGAATGTGAAAAGTGAAAGTGAAGTCGCTCAGTCGTGTCCAGCTCTTTGCGACCCCATGGATGGTAGCCTACCAGGCTCCACGGTCCATGGGATTTTCCAGGCTAGAATAATGGAGTGGGCTGCATTTTCCTTCTCCAAGGGATCTTTCCAACTCAGGGATCAAACTCAAGTCTCTTGCACTGCAGACAGATGCTTTACCATCTGAGCCACTAGGGAAAATGAGTAACAGTTCCCAGACTAGTACATTAATCACATCCTCTTTCTGTCCTCCTTGGCAGTGGTTGAGGATAATAAAGAATCATCAAATGAGGGTCCATCATTTGAATCCACACAGTGAAATATAAAAGCCAAAGTGTTCTGGGTGATAAAATATGATTATTAAATTCTTATGAAAAGGATAGCACTCTGATGAAAGGGTATTATATTAATTTACATTATCACATCCTCTTTCTGTCCTCCTTGGCAGTGGTTGAGGATAATAAAGAATCATCAAATGAGGGTCCATCATTTGAATCCACACAGTGAAATATAAAAGCCAAAGTGTTCTGGGTGATAAAATATGATTATTAAATTCTTATGAAAAGGATAGCACTCTGATGAAAGGGTATTATATTAATTTAGGTCATAGACCATTGTCACAGATACAAGGAGACCTGTACATATGTGCACCTAGGGAAATCAGTATCCATATTAATAGATCATTCTTCTAAATTCAATTTTCTGCAGTAATGACTTCCTAGATCCTTATACTAAGATATAGTTGTACTCATCATGGTCTCCTTGAAAATTCTGATTTGAATATACTTTTAGTTCTCTTTCCTAAACAATTTCCTTTTTGGAGTTTGACTTCAAGTGTGCAATGTTGTTTCCCACAAGAAAATAGACTGTACCTTCCCAAACAACTTGCCTTTACTAAAATTAAAGAGGTTCTCATGCCTGAAGGTAGAAGAAAACTGCTCCCTGTTAAATATTTTTGAGGAAGAAGAGAAGAAAGAGAAAAAAGGAAGAAAGAATGGGGGAGGGGGTAGGCAGGCTTTCTTTCCAATAATTAGCAAATTTGATTAGTTTAACTAGCAAAATGGACCAATTTAAATAACTTGAATCACTACATATTAGTTAAAATAAAGTGGGTTGGTAATTTATATCTATTATACAAGTGTTGAACACTTACTGAGGACTTTTTATATATCGGGAGCTATTGTTCGACAATAGTTCATAGTATCTGGACTTTGTATGTTTAGCTGGGCACGTAAGCCACCAGACAAAAATCACATTGTCCAGCTTTCTTACAGACAAGTGACCAGACGTGGGCCAATGAAATATGGCTTAGCAAGAGTCACATGGAACTTTTTAAGAACCTTCTGTAAAAGACAGCTATTGCGAACCCCTTGTGCCCTTTTCCCATGTGTTCTTCCTTACTGTAACTTGGAATTTAGACATAAGGGGGAGAAAAAAAAATGTATTGAATCATGATTCATTCCTGAACCAAGGGGAAAGCCTGGGTGTCCAAGTACTTTCCAAAGTCCAACTGCCACATCAACACTGAACTGTTTAATTCCAAATTACCCCAAACTTCTTAATGAAAGATAAATGAGCTTCACTGCATGTTTGCTTGTTTTAAGTCACTGTGATTCTATATGTCTATCATGCTCTTCTGAACATAATCCTAGCTTATGTTATACATATAGTATCATATTTAATGTTTGAACTATAGCTCTTTAATAAGAAACATTAGTACACCTAATCTATAGTTGGAGAGACTAAAGTATAGGGGACTGATAAACTTTTCCAATGTCTTACAACTACTAAATAGATCAACCAGATCTTTATGTGCAGATGGTTTGATTCCAGAGACCATGGTCTCAATACGTATAAAAGATTGTATTCCTACTTAAACCACATGCCCACATAATCTAGGAAGCTGTAGACTAATTCTTTGTTGCTCTTGCACATCACTATTTCAATGTTGAGAACTGTCAAAATCTGAGACAGTTTAACTGTGATGTAGCCGAGAAATTTCCCTTCAGATACTCCAACTTTTTCTTCCACATCAATAAGTTCATGACTGTCAACTTCAGCCTTAAAGAATGGCATTATTTTAGATTCCTGTCTTTCCCCTTGAGCTTGAACATAACATACAGTACTTGACCATCTGTTAATACTCAATAACCTTTTGTTCTCAAACTCTGAAGAACAATTAGCAATCCAAATAAGGTGTTTGAGATCTTTAAATATAAATGCTATTTTAAAAACAATAAGAATTTAATTTTTTATTTTTTAGTGTTTTCTATTACAACTATAATTTGTGATCATTTAAAATATTTCACCTAGATAAGCAATATTAACTAAGAAAATTTATCTTTTATTAATGGGCTCAGACTGCATTTCCCCACCATCTCATCACAATTATTGCTTGCCCCTGGATTTGCATGTGTTTACTTTAGTATCTTCAAGAGGTAAAATAATTTATTGTACTACTGTGTCTGAATCTCAAATCAATTCAGTTCAGTTCAGTCACTCAGTTGTGTCTGACTCATTGCAACTTCATGAATCACAACACACCAGGCCTCCCTGTCCATCACCAACTCCCGGAGTTTACCCAAACTCATGTTCATCTAGTCGGTGATGCCATCCAGCCATCTCATCCTCTGTAGTCCTCTTCTCCTCCTGCCCCCAATCTCTCCCAGCATTAGGGTCTTTTCCAGTGAGTAAACTTTTCACATGAAGTGACCAAAGTATTGGAGTTTCAGCTTCAGCATCAGTCCTTCCAATGAACACTCTGGACTGATCTCCTTTAGGATGGACTGATTGGATCTCCTTGCAGTCCAAGGGACTCTCAAGAGTCTTCTCCAACACCACAGTTCAAAAAGCATCAGTTCTTTGGCGCTCAGCTTTCTTCACAGTCCGACTCTCACATCCATACATGACCACAGGAAAAATCATAACCTTGACTAGATGGACCTTTGTTGGCAAAGTAATATCTCTGTTCTTGAATATACTATCTAGTTTGGTCATAACTTTTCTTCCAAGGAATAAGCGTCTTTTAAGTTCATGGCTGCAATCACCATCTACAGTGATTTTGGAGTCCCCAGAAACAAAGTCTGACATATGGGGGATATCAAAAAGGAAATTTGACCTGGAAAAAGTATAGCTGTACTGAAGGAAATATCTAGAGAGCAAGAATTATTTTCCAGCAATGATTATACTTGACTGTAATCAATTAGTCACTCTCCAGTAGTCCATACATTAATTCAGACCAGATGCTTTAGATCCTGAATACTTAGATGCTCATAGCCTCCAAGACTATTAAAAAAAAAAAAATTAAGTAGGGAATACACTTGAGAGCAAGGAAAACAAGTTAAAAAGTTAGTGTGACCAAGAGAAGATCTCTTGGAATCTCTTGAGGTTGTAGTAGTCCCCCCTCGTCTGTGGTAGTTACCTTCCAAGGTCCCCAGTGGATGCCTGAAACCTCAGGTAGTACCAAATTTATATATACTAAAAGTTTTTTCCCATACATACATATCTGTGATTAAATTTAGTTTATAAATAAGACACAGTAAGATATTAACAATAATATCCAATATAAAATATATCAATTATAATAATACACTAATAAAAGTTATACATGTTCACTCTTGCAAAATAATTTACTGTGTGAATGTAATGTTTTCACTATTTTAACTAAGCACTTACCAGGCACTGTGGATATAACTTTTGCACTTTGATATACAACTGAAAAATCAGCACAAATTAATTTTTACTTTTTCACAATTTCACAGAGAGATTTGTTCTTACCTTACATGTTAGCAATCTCAGCATACAATTTTTTTTCCTTTTTAAGTCATGTGATTTCATCTTTTTACTTAAAGGAAGCTTTTCATATTTTCTCTTTGGAATATTCCAATTGACAGAATCACTACTTTTCTGCTTTGGGGCCATTATTAAATAAAATAAGGGTGACTTGAACACAACCTCTACAGTCAATCTGATAACTGAGAAGATACTAAGTGATTGACTGGCAGGACATGATGCACAAAGGACCAGTTCATATCCTAAGTGGAACAAGGTGGGATAGCAAGAGATTTCATCATCTTACTCGATGTTCAATTTAAATCTTATGGATTTTTATTTCTGGAAATTTCCATTTAATATTTTTTGGACTGAAGTTAACCTCAGGAACTAAAACCTTAGAAAGTAAAACTGCAGATAAGGGGAGCCCACTGTAATTAATTAGTAACTTTCCAGGTAGAAATCTATTCATCTTTTATTGACTATGCCAAAGCCTTTGACTGTGTGGATCACAATAAACAGTGGAAAATTCTGAAAGAGATGGGAATACCAGACCACTTAACCTGCCTCTTGAGAAATCTGTATGCAGGTCAGGAAGCAACAGTTAGAACTGGACATGGAACAACAGACTTGTCCAAATAGGAAAAGGAGTACATTAAGGCTGTATATTGTCACCCTGCTTATTTAACTTCTATGCAGAGTACATAATGAGAAACACTGGACTGGAAGAAACACAAGCTGGAATCAAGATCACCAGGAGAAATATCAATAACCTCAGATATGCAGATGACATCACCTTTATGGCAGAAAGTGAAGAGGACCTAAAAAGCCTCTTGATGAAAGTGAAAGAGGAGAGTGAAAAAGTTAGCTTAAAGCTCAGCATTCAGGAAACAAAGATCATGGCATCTGGTCCCATCACTTCATGGGAAATAGATGGAGAAACAGTGGAAACAGTGTCAGACTTTATTTTGGGGGGCTCCAAAATCACTGCAGATGGTGACTGAAGCCATGAAATTAAAAGATGCATACTTCTTGGAAGAAAAGTTATAAGCAACCTAGATAGTACATTCAAAAGCAGAGACATCATTTTGTTGACTAAGGTCCATCTTGTCAAGGCTATGGTTTTTCCTGTGGTCATGTATGGATGTGAGAGTTGGACTGTGAAGAAAGCTGAGTGCCAAAGAACTGATGCTTTTGAACTGTGGTGTTGGAGAAGACTCTTGAGAGTCCCTTGGACTGCAAGGAGATCCAACCAGTCCATCCTAAAGGAGATCAACCCTGGGATTTCTTTGGAAGGATTGATGCTAAAGCTAAAACTCCTGTACTTTGGCCACCTCATGTGAAGAACTGACTCATTGAAAAAGAGTCTGGTACTGGGAGGGATTGAGGGCAGGAGGAGAAGGGGACGACAGAGGATGAGATGGCTGGATGGCATCACGGACTCAATGGACGTAAGTCTGCGTGAACTCCGAGAGATGGTAATGAACAGGGAGGCCTGGCGTGCTGCGATTCATGGGGTCACAAAGAGTTGGACACGACTGAGGGATTGAACTGAACTGAAGTAGAAAGGAAATAGGCGGAAGGAAAAGCTCAGATTACATATAATGAAAATGTTCAACTTCTGTCATATACTCATCTTGAATTACCCAATTCCTTTACTGATGTCTGTGATAATAGGGACACAGGGCTAATTATATGTCAACGTGAAAATGAGAATAGTATTTCACCATCCTCCAAATTCTTGATTTGATTAAGAAATTGTACCATATAATTGAATAAGTTGCAATGCAAAGAAACAGAAAGCATGTGTTCCAAGAACCATAGTCACCCTTGATATTTTACCTCCATCACTCACAGAATAGAAACACCTGATAGACATCCTAAACATTGTGAGACAATGAAAAAAACTGATGTCTGTCTTCACAGAACACTATTAGTATGAATTGTTTCTTCTCTTCCTTCTGTGCTGCTCTTTTCCACACTGGGGAAATTGTTGCCAATGTATCCAGTCCTGTTCCTTGTGGATGACAGCAGTAGGTTGGGATTTCAATACTGTAGTGAGATGGAGATATTCTGAAGTTGGTAACATTCACAATCTCACATCAAATTTAAATAAATTCTAGCAGAAAAATTTTATTCATTCCCAATATTGTCAAGCATATTCTATTTTTTCTGACCTTAAATGAGGTACTTATGTCACAAGCTTCTGGCTACCAGGTTGCAAGGGCGGAGAGTCTAGGCCTACTGACAGTGATTTGCTGTCTTGAATGTTTTCCAAATTTAGCCATGTGGACATGTTTATCATTTAGATCACACAGATTTCATATTTGGACTAGACATTTCTGGCATTTGGGGCCATGAAAACTGGTTTGTACTAAGATCTCTTCTTTCCCCACTGAGCAAAGACATTACTGGAAAGCACTTATTTTTTTTTTTTTTTTTCTTTCCTTGAACTGTGCATTGCCAATCCTTAGTACTGCACACTAATGAGGCATAATTCCTTACAGACTCACAGCAAAATCTGACTCCCTTGGACACAAAAATCTTGGCTCTTCCCCTTGCCATCGGAGGCTTATAGTCTGATCATCAGGTTTCTGATAGTGAAAGAAGTCCACTCTGCTTGAGTTAAAATATTTTAAGAATATTCCACATTTAATCTAATCCTGTAGAAGAGAAATGAATAATCACCACAATACATTTGGGATAATAAACAGAGCATGTTCAGTTCAGTATTTTTAAGTAAGCTTATACAAAGTTCATCTATCTTCAAGATAAATATATTTTGGTATTTTCCATATATATTGTTACTGGTAGGGAACCTGTATTATCTATTTCAAAATCCAAAGGGAAATTAAAGGTATTTTTGTTTTCTTTTTTTTAATTGATTTTTTAAGACCCCAAAGTTGGCTTCTGGAAACCCACTTTAAATGGTTCAGACTGATGGAAAAATTTCTTCCATATGCAAAAAAAAAAAAAAAAAAAAAGTATTTAACAGAATCAGCAACTGCTAAATTAAGAGTTTGCAGTTAAACAATTTATTAATGACTCAAACATTAATCACCAATTTCTCCTCAGTTATTACACACAAAATATTTTATTCTCAAACATAGTTGCCAATAGACAAAGTAGATTACTTTCATATGCATAAGATATATTGTCACAGACTGCAAAACTTTGTCCTTCTACCCCTATGGTGCTAAGGGCTTGAGGTTATTTTCTTGCTCTTCAGCATTCTAAAGAATGAATTTGTGTACAAAATAGGAGTACACTTTGAAGATCTTCGTGTTTTCAGTAAACTTTTATTATTATTATTATTATTATTATTATGGAAAGGATGTGGTAGAAATATCAAATTCTGGAACCAGACTTAATGGAATTTTTCTGCTATTATCTAGTTCATTGACTTTTGGAAGTCAGGTTTTGGCAAGTTTCCTCATCTATAAAATGGAGATGATGATAATGTATTTTTTATCTCACTGATTTCTTGTAAGTATTAAATGCATGAATATGTGGAAAGGTCTACTAAGAGTGCCTGGCACACAATATTTGCTCAATAAATGTTAATAATTATTATCATCCACTGAAACATTATACTGACCCCAGAATTAATACTGGACATTCTTTCAAATGGGTGGAAACCCATAGGGCAAAGAAAAATTGTTAACCCTTTTCCACATCAAATATAGGCATATTTTTCATAATATTCATTCTTTATCTCAATACTGAAAAAATACTTTCTTAAAAAAAATTCAAGACACAATGAACTGAAGGCATACACTACCTATTTATTTTAAGTGAATTATCTAGAATACAATAATTGAAACTTGCCCTTGTTTTCCCAGAAGTTATTCATACTTATTTGATAAGGAAATCTAAACGTTTTTTAGTAACTCTATATTATGTTGCCCCAATATTTTAATTTAAGAAAATGTAATTCTGGAACTTTCCAGGAAAAGAGAGAAACCATCTTGTTAAACATGATATTGTTAAAAATAAATATATCCACATATTATACATGGAGAGGAAAATAATGACACTTGGTCTTGAATTTTCTGCTTCATTTCTTCTTCTAAAACTTTACTATTAAGGAATCTCCAAAATCAAAGTTCTCACATGTCAATTTGAAAGATAGCATTGGTGAAATTTATTTTACAGGAGGAATCAGAGGAAATATATTGACTTTGAATTATTTCTTTCTGTAATTAGTTACACAATGAGCTCCATTTTTGAAGTTTATAGCATCTGCCTAAGACAAATGTTACTGTTTTGAAAAGATGGTTATCTTTTCCAAATGATGCTAACATTCTGGCATGTATCTGAGATGCAGTTATTCCAACATCATCGCTATCTAGTTAGCAATCAAATGTTAATCTATTTCCTCTTAGCTCCAAGTTCATGTTTCATTTCTTGACCATAATTGTTGAGCTGAATCTGAAAAATATTATTTTTGCCAGATGGCCTGATTCTGAAAAACCTAGCTTAAAACTCAACATTAAAGAAGACTAAGATCATGGCATCCAGTCTCATCACTTCACAGCAAATAGAAGGGGAAAAAGTGGAGGTAATTACATTTTATTTTCTTGGGCTCCACAATCACTGCAGACAATGACTGCAGCCATGAAATTAAAAGACACTTGCTCCTTGGAAGGTAAGCTATGGCAAATTTAGACAATATATTAAAAAACAGAGACATCATTTTGCTGATAAATGTCCATATATTCAGAGCTATGATTTTTCCAGTAGTTGTTTATGGATGTGAGAGTTGGACCATAAAGAAGGCTGAGAACCAAAGAACTGATGCTTTTGAACTGTGGTGCCTGAAAAGACTCTTGAGAGTTCCTTGGACAGCAAGGATATCAAACCAGCCGGTCCTAAAGGAAATCAAACCTGAGTATTCATTGGGAGGACTGATGCTGGAGTTCCAATACCTTGACACTTGAAGTGAAGAGCCAGCTCACGGGAAAACACCCTGATTCTGGGAAAGATTGAAGACAAAAGGAGAGGAGGGCAGCAGAGGATGAGATGGTTAGATAACATCAGCAACTCAATTGAACTGTATGTGAGAAAACTCAGGGAGATACTAAAGAACAGAAAAGCCTGGGGTGCTGCAGTCTATGAGGTCACAAAGAGTTGGACCTGACTTAGCAACTAAACAATGTTATTTTGAACTTTGCCGATGGAGAGGTGCTGCTGCTGTTACTGCTGCTAAGTCACTTCAGTCGTGTCCGACTCTGTGTGATCCTATAGACAGCAGCCCACCAGGCTCCCCCGTCCCTGGGATTCTCCAGGCAAGAACGCTGGAGTGGGTTGCCATTTCCTTCTCCAATACATGAAAGTGAAATGTGAAAGTGAAGTTGCTCAGTCATGTCCAACTCTTCATGACACCATGAACTGTAGTCTACCACGCTCATCCATCTATGAGATTTTCCAGGCAAGAGTAAAGGAGTGGGTTGTCATTTCCCTCTCCATATCAAGGATGAAAGGATCTTTAGTCTTCATGATTCTAGTATCTTCCTTTTGACATACTTCCCCAGTGCAGATTAGCCAACAGTATGTACTGGCCAATGATGTAAGACTCACCTAAATATGTGGCACCTCCCTGTAGGCAGCTCTCCCATTACTCTAGAAGGAGCCTTACAAGTTATTTCCACTGTATAGCCTGTAAAGAAATTTTTCCATATCCTGGGGAGCCATAATAAACCTTTTGTAAGGAAATCTGCATCACAGTTTGGGGCAGGTAGGGGTGGGTGTCTTCCAATCTGTTCCTTCTTTAGATGCTCTGTTCAGCTGTAAAGGATGTGGCAGCTTACTTCACATGCTATTCCTGAATTCTTTAGAGTTCTCTTTTTCCCGAAGTAACTAACCCCCTTGGAGAGCTTATAAACTTGCTCAAATTATTATGTCCTTTTTGTCTCTTGATTGGATATTGACTGATACAGAGGAGATGTAAAGAAGTGGATTCCCTTGGTGGGGAAGATCCCCTGGAGAAGGTAATAGCTTACCCACTCCAGTATTCTTATCTGGAGAATACCATAGGCCAAAGCGCCTGGGGGCTACAGTCCATGGGGTCACAAACAGTCAGACACGACTGAATAACTAACACTTTAGTCAGATTCTTTACCATCTGAGCCACCAGAGAAACCCAAATCACATGCAAATTTTAGTTGTAAAGTTACTGAATTTGAACTCTACATTTTTACCTTCCTGAGTGTCAGATTATGAATACTGTCTATGAACAGATATTCAGTTGTAGAAATAAGGAGTGTTCTGCCTACTTTATATTTTTCCTGTGTTATTTCTATAAATCTGTAAGTATTATTCATTTCCTTTTATTTATCTTCTTTCTCTATTCTTTTACATGGAATGTTGATGGTAATTAAACTGATTGTTTATTCCATAGATTACACAGGGTCAGAAAGAGCAATTGAAAGAGTATCACTCAGAAATGGCTGTCATACTTGATAAGACTTTTGCTCCTTGCTTTTGTGAAAGGATGAGCATGTTGTTTCTATTGGGATATCCATCTTGTGTTAAAGGGGGGAATTTGGGTGGTTTTTTTTTTTGTTGTTGTTGTTATTTTTGTTTGTTTGTGTGTTTTTAATTGCTGTTTGGAAGTTTAAGTTTGGAAAGAAAAGCATGTGAGTGGTGATATATTTGGTTTGGCTTACTCAGTATGTATTTCAAACTAAATATTGTGTCTTTTCTTACACTGCAAAGGCTAAATTGCTAAAACAAGACAAAACAAAATAAAAATAGATTTCTAGATTCCCTTGAAGTATCTCAGTTTCACTTCTGAGAAACATTAGCTGCTTCAGAGGAAAGCAGAGATGGCAGGTTCTGGACATAGCCCATATTACAGGAGCTTTCTGATTGGGCAGGCAATTTCTTGATTGTGGCAGAAGTAGTGGCTCCCTTAGGGACCAGGTTGTATATTGGGGGCTTTGAACGTCATTACTAAAAGCTCAGCTGAAGGTCTGCTCCTGAACCATCTCAAATATTTTGAAAAGTTTTTAATATCCTGAGCTTCCCAGGTAGTGTTAGTGGTAAAAAACAAAACAAACAAACAAAAAAACCACCCTGCCAGTGCAGGAGACTAACAGACAAGGGTTTGATCCCCAGTTTGGGAAGATTTTTGGAGAAGGAAATGGCAACTCTTTCTAGTATTCTTGCCTGGAGAAACCCATGGAGAGAGGAGCCCTGGGGGCTAAAATCCATAGCGTTGAGTCAGACATGACTAAACTGATTTAAGATGGAAGGACAGATGCTTAAACATTCTGGGATAGAGTCAGAACCTGTTCTCTGTAAATGACATGAGAGCAAAGATGTGACTTGTCAATATATGCCTAAATTTATAATCTCTATCCCACCATGTTCTAGGGCATTCAGCATATTCTAGGGAGCTTATTGAAGTTTTCTCTGCCTGTCTGCATATTTTCCTTTCACATCAACTCTCAACTAATGTCTAATTCTCCTTGTGCCTAATTTAATTCCTCATTTACATAGGTTGCCTGGGGGTTAACTCTGTAAAGTTTGCCCAATATTTGGGTCATCATGAACTCCATGCTATATTACTTTCGAGCTGAACTCTATGCTGTATTACTTTAGAAGACTTCTGATTGTTAAGAATCATCCATTCTATCATCAATTCTGGTATTTTCAAATCAGAATTTTGCTTTCACAACTATTGTTTATGATGTGGACTTCAAGATACTGTTGAAAGCCAAGAATAGATACTAGAATACAGTGATCGTAAGTGTTAAGTTTGATGAATTTTTGACAATTATGAACACTCATGTTAACACCATGAGAAAGATATTTTCATCACTTCAGAAATTTCTCTCATGTGTTTTCCATTTACCTCCAAACCACCACTGTTTTTATTCCTGTTATCATAATTTAATTTTGCTTTTTGTTGACCTTAACTTCAATGCTATTATAAGATATAATGTATTCTTTTGCCCTTGGCTTTTCCTTTCAATGTGTTTTTGAAAATCCATGTGGTACCCAGTATCATTTATTTTTTGTTTGTTTATTATTGCTTAGTAATACTCCATAATATGAATATACCATAATTTATTTTATTTTTCTATTAGATATTTGGATATTTATAGTTTGAGTCTGTGGTGAATAAAGATGATATGACCAGTTTTGTGAATGTTTTTCTAGAGTAAATTAAACAAGTCCTTCTGAAACAAGTTTTGTCTAGGATAAGTTGAGGTCTGCTAAAGACTGGTCAGGTTAACCAGAAAAGGAGATTCTGACTGAAGCACCAAAAGCTGGGAGAGCAAGAGAACAAATGAAACTCCCTTCAAGTCTACAAGCTGTATTAAAAGCTGTAAATGACAAAGGAATGTCTAAAATTTCTCATGCTACATTAATTGTAGACAATAGCTTTTTTTTTTTTTTTGCATAATATAGCTATTACCACAGGGTAGGTATTCAATAAAATGATTCTCAACATCAAATTAATGCATTAGATCAATCTCATACTGTTATATATTTCAGAATTTTAAAATTCCATCATCTTACTTTTAAATTATTTCTAAATATTATTTTATCTTTAAAATATGCTTTTAAATCACTTTCTAAATCAAATGATATTTCAAAATATATAACTCAACAGTAAAAACAAAAGTGGCAATTTTATTTAATTTCCTCTATTTCTGAATTAAAATAATCTATTTTCTTCTGTAAATTCTTGCTTCCCCCCATTACTTTAATCAAGATTTCTTTTTTAATTTAAATTTATTTATTTTAATTGGAGGCTAATTACTTTACAATATTTATTGGTTCTGCTACACATCAACATGAATCTGCCACAGCCATACACATGTTCTCCATCCTGAACACCCCTCCCACCTCCCTCTCCATACCATCCCTCTGGGTCATCGCAGTGCATCAGCCCCAAGGATCTTGTATCGAACCTGGACTGGCAATTCATTTTTTATATGATATTATACATGTTTCCATGACATTCCCCCAAATCATCCCACCCTCTCTCTCTCGCACAGAGTCCGAAAGACTGTTCTATACATCTGTGTCTCTTTTGCTGTCTCACATACAGGGTTATCATTACCACCTTTAATCAAGATTTCAACTTGACCTTTTCGAGGAATATTCCATCCCTGACCTTTCCTTTGCTCTCTTACAAAAACAAAATGGCTATTACCGGCAATTTTCCTTTTCTCATTTATCTTCCCTCAAAATCACTTTTACAAAGACATAAACATTTGTGCAATTTATCCAAGCTTGTTTAATACCAACAATAAATAGCACTGTGTGTGTGCATACTCGGTCACTTCAGTTGTGTGTGGCTGTTTTCAAACTTACGGACTCTAGCCTGCGAGTCTCCTTTGTCCATGGGATTCTCTAGGCAAGAATACTGGAATGGGTTGCCTTTTCCACCTCCCAGGGATCGAAACTGTGTCTCGTGTTTCCTACACTGCTGGAGGATTCTTTACTGTTGACCCACTGGAGAAGCTCAATAAATACTTTACCACTTATTATCTGCTAGGCACAGTTTCAAGCCTTTTCTATAAATTAATCCTCACAACAGGGACTTCCCAGGTGGCCTAGGGGCTAAGACTTTGCAATACCAATGCAGGGGATCTGGGCTCAGTCCCTGGTCAGGAAATTAGATCCCACATCCTGCAACTAAGTTTGCATGCTGCAACTACAAAAGATCCCACATGCCACAGCTAAGACCCAGCACAACCAAATAAATAAATATTTGAAAAAAAATCTAGATAAAATTGGCTGCTACATGAACATTATTCAGTATGGCAGTAGTAATACATAATAAAAAAAAGTATTTATAATCTACTCTAGTCTTGGGATTAGCAATAAACATAGACATTAGAGCAAGCACAATTTTGTATATCATATTATTAAGAATATGCTAACAGTATCTGAGCAATACTATATGTATACAGAAGCTGTGTGTAATGGTAATAAGTGTTTTGACTGTCCAGCAATAGACTATGAAATAAACTGTAGAATAACCTGGAAAAATGTCATATGACAGCAAAAAAGCTAGTTAGTCATAAATGATTATGAAGCAACTAAATAAACCAGGGATTTTTCCTTCATCATGCAAGGGTTATCACTAGTATTTTCCATGAGGAGTATGCATGTATATTCTAGAATATATGTCTTTCATAATAAAATTTTGTTTTGTTGTTAAATAACTGAATCATATATATATAATGCAATACATATATCTGTGCCTACATGATGAGATACTTCAGTTGTCTGACTCTTTGTGAACCTATGGACTGTAGCCCTCCAGGCTCTCCTGTTCATGGGATTCTCCAAGCAATAATACTATAGTAGTTTGCCATCCCTTCCTCCAGGGGATCTTCCTGACCCAGAGATCTCCTGCATTGGTAAGCAGATTCTTTACCACTACATAGGTACATACAGGGTTCCCCAAGTTGTGCTCACTGTAAATAACCTGTTTGCAAATGCAGGAGACTCCTGGGTCAGAAATATATATACATAACTTGGAGACTAAGAAGAAGTTGCTGTTTTATCATTAGAGTTTTTGGTACTGGAAGTGTGCAAATCTTCAAAACATCCATCATAATATTTTGCTAGTAAAATAATCTGTGAACTTATTTTTCACAAGTTCAGAATGTTGTCAGTTCACTTTCTTTAGTGGGAGGGATTCTCCAAGCAATAATACTATAGTAGTTTGCCATCCCTTCCTCCAGGGGATCTTCCTGACCCAGAGATCTCCTGCATTGGTAAGCAGATTCTTTACCACTACATAGGTACATACAGGGTTCCCCAAGTTGTGCTCACTGTAAATAACCTGTTTGCAAATGCAGGAGACTCCTGGGTCAGAAATATATATACATAACTTGGAGACTAAGAAGAAGTTGCTGTTTTATCATTAGAGTTTTTGGTACTGGAAGTGTGCAAATCTTCAAAACATCCATCATAATATTTTGCTAGTAAAATAATCTGTGAACTTATTTTTCACAAGTTCAGAATGTTGTCAGTTCACTTTCTTTAGTGGGAGAAATAGGTACAGATAAAGTATTACATTGTTTATTATTTATTCTTGTCCTTAAAATATATAGACATAAAAAGATCTAATTGCCAACATCCACTGGATCATGGAAAAAGCAAAAGTGTTCCAGAAAAACATCTATATCTGCTTTATTGACTATGCCAAAGCCTTTGACTGTGTGGATCACAATAAACAGTGGAAAATTCTGAAAGAGATGGGAATACTAGACCACCTGACTTGCCTCTTGAGAAATCTGTACGCAGGTCAGGAAGCAACAGTTAGAACGGGACATGGAACAACAGACTGGTTCCAAATAGGAAAAGGAGTACGTCAAGGCTGTATATTGTCACTCTGCTTATTTAACTTATATGCAGAGTACATCATGAGAAATGCTGGGCTGGAAGAAACACAAGCTCAAATCAAAATTGCCAGGAGAAATATCAATAACCTCAGATATGCAGATGACACCACCCTTATGGCAGAAAGTGAAGAGGAGCTAAAAATCCTCTTGATGAAAGTGAAAGAGGAGAGTGAAAAAGTTGGCTTAAAGCTCAACAGTCAGAAAACGAAGATCATGGCATCCAGTCCCATCACTTCATGGGAACTAGATGGAGAAACAGTGGAAACAGTGTCAGATTTTATTTTTGTGGAGGCTCAAAAATCACTGCAGATGGTGGTTGCAGCCATGAAATTAAAAGATGCTTACTCTTTGGAAGAAAAGTTATGACTAACCTAGATAATATATTCAAAAGCAGAGACATTACTTTGCCGACTAAGGTACATCTAGTCAAGGCTATGATTTTTCCTGTGGTCATGTATGGATGTGAGAGTTGGACTGTGAAGAAAGCTGAG
>SJYC01041125.1:0-15266 GCA_006408675.1 Madoqua kirkii
TTCGTCTTTCAAAGGGGGAATTACTTCCAACCTAGAATATTTAACTCACCTAAGCTGACAGTAAAATAGGGTAAAATAAAAGCATTTTCAGACAGGTAAATTATCAAAACATTTTCTATTTTCGGAAGTTGCAGAATATGTGGAACATAATGAAAGAATATAAAAAAGTACCACACGAAACCAGGAAAAATATAAGAAATCAGAGAAAGCAACAGTCACGTTGATGGTAAACAGATTTAGGGCCATGAAAGTTGTGCAAAAAACCTCAGGAATAACCTGTTCAGCATGTCAGAGGTTCTAGAAATATCTGCAATATGATAAACATAAAAATACTTGGAAAAGGTCCGTATAGTCAAAGTTATGGTATTTTCAGTAGTCATGTGTGGATGTGAGAGTTGAATCTTAAAGAAGAAGAGTGCTGAAGAAATGATGCTTTCAAATTGTGGTTCTGGAGAAGAATCTTGAGAGTCCCTTCGACTGCAAGGAGATCAAACCAGTTTATCCTAAAAGAAATCAACCCTGAATATTTATTGGAAGGACTGATCCTAAAGCTGAAGCTCTAGTACCTTGGTTACCTGATGCAAAGATCTCACTCATTGGAAAAGACACTGATGCTGGGAAAGATTGAAGGCAGGAGGAAGAGAAAATAACAGAGGATGAGTTAGTTAGATAGCTTCACTGACACAACAGACATGAATTTGAGCAAACTCCAGGAGATAGTGGAGAACAGCTCAACCTGGTATGCTTCCAAAGAGTCGGATGAGACTTTACAACTGAAAAACAATAACAAATAATACTTGATCATTTTGAATATATTGTCTATATTTATATTGAACTACTGGAATGTGAGTTAGTGTTACTTGTGGCGAGAAAGAGGTGTTATCCCAATACAGTACCTGTCTCTGGTGTGAACAGTCATAGTGTTCGGGGAAGCACATTGATTGAAACCGCCCCCTGGCCAGGCACAATAGTAACCATTTGCATGAGTTGTTTTATGACAGGAGATCCTGAGAAGGAATATGGAACTAATAAGCCACCACCAACCAGAAGAGTTTGGGAAAGGTCACAAGGAGACACCGCGTGTCCATCCACTTCCCAGAATCCCCCTCGCTAGCATCCATCTTGGCTTGAAGAAAGAACTCATAGGGCCTGGACTCCATCTTAGGCCTGTTCATGCTGATCATGCTCAGCCACCTTTCCAATGGACTACGAACTCTGTGTTTACTGCCTATGAAAACAACAACAGGAGGATAAGACTCCTTCCAGACAGGGGAACCTTGAAGATATATCTAGGTTACTCATCGCCTAAGAGAAACCATACACTAATCACCCCTTCCTCCAGACAGGCCATCAATTTTTCTATATCTATCGGAGTGTGACCTCGGCTTATTGATTATTAGCTAATTGTTTGACTGTTTGAGCACATGAGCACATAGCACGTTAATGATGGGGTTATTGGGATTGTATTTTCTTTGGTTTATATAAGTCTCAAGGAATTTGGAGTGGTGGGTTCAGATACGTACACATGGGGTATAAAAGGTTTTCACAAATGCTGGCCGGGGTCTTTGGCCAAGAGGAGACTCTGCCTTGGGCCCGCTGGTGTAATAAACTGCACTCCACTATCTGCATTGCCCTTCTGAGTGAGTTTGTTTCCCAGAACGCATGGCTACAACAGGCTGAGTGATGCGTGCGCCACCAGGAAAGACTCTGAATTAGAATTATTGGCCAAAGACCACGCGGAAACTAATCCCTTCACCATAAAACCCGAGAGTGCGAGCCATGCGGCAGAGCAGTTCTCCTGGGTTCCCTGCCCTGCTGCTCTCCATCCGGGTGTCCTTTCCCAATAAAATCTCTTGCTTTGTCAGCACATGTGTCTCCTTGGACAATTCATTTCTGAGTGTTAGACAAGAGCACAGTTTCAGGCCCTGTAACGGGTCAGAGAATATATATTAACAAATTATGTCGAAACTATTTTTGTGGAAATGGATAAGCAGAAATACGTTGGATGGGAGAAGAAAAAGGGTTGTGAAGGAGTGCAGAATGGTTATTTTTTCAGATATAAAAGTAAAAAAAAAGTCATGTTATTCTAAAATACAGGTATACCCAAGAGAAGAAAACTAAAATTATTTAAAAGGGTTGTTTCTAGTGAGCAGGAAACATCGGAGGCTGACAGGAGAGTGCTTTTTCCCTTTAAATCTTTATAGAATTATTTACTTTTAAATTCTGTGCATCTATACTATTGTTAAAAATATATCTTACATTTCTTTAAAAAGAAGGTGGTTTTAAGTAAAGAGAACAGGGCATAAAGATACCATAAGTGACTGGCCGAGCTCATTGTTGCTAGACAGACACAGGATTTATGAGAGGAATAATGAGGAGAAAATCTGGGAAGACAGTTTGAGGCTCATTGTGTAAGATGCATGTCTGTGGTAAAAAAAGTTTGTTTTAAATGCTATAGGCAATAAGAATCCAAAAAGGACATTATATGGAATGTATTCAAACTCCTCAGGCCTCCTATACTCTCTCAACTCCTAGAAGAGCAGAAGAACTGTTCTCTCATATCAGCAAGTACTGATTTAGCAGGCACATTTTCAGTTTATACATTATGCTCTTCTTTCTGGTTGCTAATAATTTTAGAGAATGAGGGATAGAGTCAAGCAAAACAGCATTATAATGTAACACTGCATTGACCAAAATATTTACCTTAAGGCTTTGAAGACTCTTTTGGGAAGCCCCCAACCCCCCTGGGCCAGGGTGTCTCCATTCCATTCTCTACTCTTTGATTATGCAAGTGCTTCAAGTACTGTAAGTACTGAATCAATTATCAGTCTTTGTTCACTTGAATCTGTTCTGCAAATTACATCTGCCTAGTTAAATTAAACCCCTTCTCTGGATGTGCAAAAAAGTAGCTAAACGATGCCTCTAAATATTTTCTTTAACCAGAGGTTCTCAAACATTAAAGCAGATAAGAATCAATTGGGAATCTTATTTAAAATGCAAATTGCAGAACCCCATCTCAAGAGATTCTGAGTTCAGTAATTGTGCTCTGATACTTAGCGATCAATCAGGCCTCTCTTTCTCACTCTCTCTCAAAAGAAACCACTATATTTTTCCAGGTGGAATAAAGACAATATTTACAGAGGAGAGGATGCTGGGAAGGGGTGCAGAGGGATGGGCGGTGGTGCAAAGAAAGCCTTGTTAGGCTTTTGTGCTTCTCTTGGTATTCTCTCTAGCAAACTCTTGTTCTCCTGCAGTAAGAATAGGAGGAATATTATTAGCATCTTTTGGCAGATAGATTCTCTACTTTGAACTGAAGCTGGATATCCTACTGGGAAGAACAATGTCTAAAATAATGCTTTGTTTTACTACATCATTAAATAACACCAAAGAACCAGCAGAAAGTGGATGATACAAGCCAATTTCTCCTTGTCCAATATCATCTCCGTTACAATTGCATATCAATGCCCTATCTTTGAAGACAAACTTTTAAAATAAATACAGAATTTATTGGGAAGAGACAGGTTCTATAAATCTTAAACCATAATATTCCTTCATATTATAACTTTCTTACAGTATAGGTAAATTCGATAACTCAACTTATGGAGTTATTCACATAGTTTGAACAATCTCAAAAATTCCATCATCCTCAAAGAAAAAAAACACATGAACAGGTTCTTTTCTTCATGCAAAATAATTGACAACTACAAGGATAATATTGGAATTTTTTTTGAAATAGTTTAGCAGAAAATTAAACGAGCAGAAATTTAAAGAATGTGGGAAAAGAATCTACAGGAAGCAAAATATAAAAGAGTTTGAAAAGTGCTTTTTTTTTTTTACAAACATACAGTGAGACAGTTCTTTAACTAAAAAAAAAAATTAAAAAAGAGAGAGAGAGACAGTCATCAAACAATGTAGGGTATTCCAGATAATTTGGGGTCAACCAATCAATTTGCTAATGAGTAACTTCCTAGCAAATTTCAGTTCTACCTTTCTCTGTTTCTTAACAGTTGACTAAATAGTATTTCAGAAATGACCCACAATGTAGAGCAAAGCTGTAGGAAAGTCTTTCCATGATTTCTCTTCGTGGTCTTGTGGCTTACTGAGCAAAGGAGATATGACAATTCAAAATAGAATGTGCTTTAAGTTCAACACACAGACAGGCTTTGGAAGACTTATTATGAAAAAAATGTATATTATGTCATTAATCATTTTTATTACATGCCAAAAAGATAGCAAATATGTTACCCATTTTGGATATAGTAGATTAAATAAAATGCATTCTTAAAGGTAATTGATACACTTTGATTTTGATAAATATGGCTACTAGACAATAGAAAGTTACATGCATAGCTTGCATTATATTTTTATTGAGCAAAGATTTTTATAGAGAGCACATAGAAATGAACCCCTTTTATGTTTCATTTTGAAACATGGTGTTAACAACACCTCCAATTGTGTTTGTTCATTCTTCCTATCATTTTATCCTGATGATATGGTTTTAAAAAGAGAGCAGTTGAGCAGGAATGCAGGTAGCAGCAGCTACAACCTGTCCGTCCCTGACAGTCTTGCTCCTCTCCTTTGTGTCAGCGTCTCCTTTGGGTCAGGACCCAGCCCTGCTCTTGCCCTTGAAAGCTGACTTCTTTGTCTCTGTCCTTGGAAGTGATGCTTGTGTACTAGCTTCTGTCCTTAAATGATTCTTCTTACATGATATCCTGCAAAAACTGTCTGCACAAATTTCAAGTTTAAAGAAAATAAAGGAGAGAGAGAGAACGAAGGATAAATTCAATTTTATTATTCACTGAGCAAGATTCTAATAAAAAGACAGAAAAAAAATCAGCTATTCTTAATCATAATTGCAACAAATTGATATTTAGTTTGTGCATTTTTATTTGTCTAATATATCAGTGTATCAGGCTTAACTGAATTGGCAGAATATCTAGAACTCCTAATTGCAGAGATAAAAAGTCTGAAAGACTGAGAAGAGATTTTTTTTTTTCCCTAGGAAGAAGTGGTTTCCGAAGCAAATTAATAATGTAAAAGTTTTTCTGAGCTAATTACAATTCTTTCTTACTTGATCATTAAAGCAGTTTCCCTCTGCTAGGCAATATTTTGTTAACCTAGTTTAGCTACTGTGTGAAGTAATAAAAGAGAATTTTTTAAAATATGGCCTATTATTCTGTCATTGTTTTTCTATCCAGAATGAATTTCACTAAATTATAAAACACAAATCAGACTTTAAAAAATTAGTTGACTTTTTGCATAATGCTATTTCTTAAAAAAAAAAATCCTCAGAATAAAATTGCAAGTTGTAAGGTTTTTGAATGCTTAACCAGAATTTTAATAACTTGTCCTGGGGTATACCCTATGGTTTGAGCAAAATGTGATTTCAAGATACATACCTGAATATTGAAACTTTAAATATGTTTTTACCTCTTTAGATAATACAAAGCAGTATAACTCTGAAATAACATGCATTTCCCTGCATCTTCTATTCAGCTATAATGTAGACCAATATGCAAAATGCATAAATAAAATGTGAAATAGTCACATTTCAATACATATAATAATTTATTTTCTGCTTTTATAATTCCAAATTCTGCTACAATTTTGTTAGCCAGAAAGAATCTCACTAGAGTCTCCCTGAATTGCTCAGAATATAGTAATTCAATAATAGAGAACTACAGAGAAGCATAAGAAACTGATGTTAGCGTGAAATTCCATGACACGACTCAAGTCAGGCTCACAATTTAGCAGTGAAGCTGGCCTGAAGCTGAAGGAAGACACAGTCATGCCAGGTGGTGTATGGAAGGCAGACTGCCACTGGGGGGTAGCACGGTTTCACAAGGGCGTGTGACCTTGTCAAACCAATTATTGGTGAGTGCAGCAGCAAGATTATCAAAGCCCTGTGGGTGGTGGCAAGATGAGCCTGAGGCATCCGTCCATTTGGAGCTGGCGAGCTGTCTACTGCAAAGTTAGAGAATAGTATTCAGTCCCCAAGGAGAACTGACTGGCAAATACTGGGCACACAGGTTACTTGAGTCCTGTCCAAGTTCATGATTGTCTATTCCTTACCCACTGATTTGGCTTGACCAAACTTTAGAAGGGCCTCTCTCTTCCCCATAGGCCTTTGAACTTTGGCTCACCTCCAAACGCTGGCATTCAAGCAAGCCTTAAAGAGCAGAATAGGTTTGATCCAAGAACAGTTTAACACAGAAACATTTCCTGTTGATCTGCCCCAATCAGCTGTCTGCTAGCCCCTTATTCACTTGCCCAATTTCCCGTCTAAGTTCCTCCCATCCTCTCTTATCCTCTCCTATAAAACAGAGCCTTTCTTATTGTTGTTTTTTGTTTGTTTATCTGTTTTGAGATGCTTGCAGATGCTGAGATCAGGGTGTTCCTCATTATTGAAATAGTCTTTTGGAACAAACCTTTACCTTAGTCTGGGTTTATTTTTCCATTGACAGTCTCAGTGAGGGTCTGCCTCATCTTTTCTCACCCCCATGACTCTCTTGTCTTACTTGTCTTTTTGTCATAATCCTTGTCATAATTCGTATCTACCTTGAAGGAGTAATAAATCCAAGAGTAAAATTATTTCTTTTAGGTCTGACTCATTTCTGTACTTTCTTTAATTCTGCCTGGGAAAACTATCAAAATCATTTTTTTTTCTTTTTCCTGAAGAATTCCTCCTTCACTGTTGTTGCTGTTCAGTCACTAAGTCCTGTCTGACTTATTATAACCCTATGAGCTGCAACATGCTAGGCTCTTCTGTCCTTCGCTATCTCTAGGAGTTTGCTCAAATTCATGTCCATCGAGTGTGTGATGCTATCTAACCATCTTGTCCTCTGTCACTCTTCTCTCTTCCTGACCTCAATATTTCCCAGCCTAAGGGTCTTTTCCAGTGAGTCAGCTGTTTGCATTATGTAGTCAAAGTATTGGAGCTTCAGCTTCGGCATCAATCCTTTCAATGACTATTCAGGATTGATTTTCTTTAGTACTGACTGGTTTGATCTCCTTGCTGTCCAAAGGATTCTCAAGAGTTTTCTCCAATACTATAATTTGAAAACATCAATTCTTTGGCACTCAGCCTTTTTTATGGTCCCACTCTCACATCTGTACATGACTACTGGAAAAACTATAGCTTTGACTATATAGTCCTTTGTCAATAAAGTGATGTCTCTGCTTTTCAATATGATGTTTAGGTTTTTCATAGCTTTCCTTCCAATGAGCAAGCTGTCTTTTAATTCCATGGCTGAAGTCACCATCTGCAGTGATTTTTGGAATTTAAGAAAATAAAATCTGTTGCTACTTCTACTTTCCCCCCTTCTATTTGCCATGAAGTGGTGAGATGGATGCCAAGATCTCAGTTTTCTGAATGTTGAGTTTTAAGTCAACTTTTTCACTCTACACTTTCACTCTCATCAGGAGGCTCTCCTCCTTCACTAGGTCTCAGCTTATAACTTTTAGAAAGTGTGCTTTGATGCATGTGATTGACTATATATCCAGTTTGTTGTTTTTCCCAAAGCTTTCTATGCTTAGCTGTACTGTACTTATCCCCATGTGGCATTACAGTATCCTGTTTTCTTACATCGGTCCTCCTAATATCCTTAAGGGCCAGGCCAATGTTCATCATTGTCTCTCAGCAAGTAGCACAGAGCCTACCATATAGTAGTTGCTTATTAACATTTGCTTTAAAAAATACCAAATAAATGAAATAAGGGATACCCAGCCTCCCCTGCCATTCATTAGAAATCTAGCATGCCACATTAACCAAAGCACAAGAAAAATTTTATAAGAAAAATCTATATATCAATGGCCAGGAGATCTGCAAAAGTAACACTTTCAGGTCCACAGCAGCAAGACTGTGTTGAGATTAACTCTATAATATGAATTTACTGAGGCCATGCAAGCAGTCACTGCCCAGGTTCATCTATAATTCTGCAGCTCAGTGTGGTGGCAGGAGATGAACAAGTCAGAAGGCACAAGGCGGAAAAATCCATTCTTACTTTGTCTCAGTGGTAACTTTACATTGTGTTTCATGCTATCTTCACCAACCCAAATACTACTCTAAAGCTATTTCATACCTGTTTATTTTAATTTCTTATTTTCATCTCTTCAGTATTCCATCTACCTTTGATCAATTCAAAACTCTGTAGACAATTCTCAGTCTTCATTATATTCTTCTTTTCCTAGCTAAGTGGAATCCCCAGCCTGCAACTTTTTCTCTTTTAAATTAGTTTAACAGAGACCCAGAGTTGGGAAACATTTTGTAATTTTAACCTTCCAAATAAAAACTTATGAACTTCTAATGGATTTGCCACCCAAGAGACTGCTTTTATTACAGTACCAAAATAAGGCAGACTGCAGAGCTACACAATGATAAGATTGGCAAAAGGTTTTGGATGAGTTCTTTAAGCTGATTAAACTGGGCCACCTGTTTTTGAAGTTTACTCAGTATGTGTTTTGCCTATTTAGTCAGGTAACAATTGCCTCGTTTAATTGCATTAGTACTGTGATTCTCTGCTTGGACAAACAGGATACGCTTTACAGAAAACAGTGTCTCAAAATGTTTGTTTATTCCATTTAAAGATAATAGTATAAAATTTTAATATAATGGCCATCAAAAATTAAGTCTAGGCATATTATTATTATTATTACATTTAATGAACTATATTTTGTTGAAAGTAACATTAGGTGTGTGCTCAGTCATGTCCTAAAGACTCTTTGCTACACTTTGGACTATAGTCCACCAGGCTCCTCTGTCCATGGGATTTTCCTAGCAAGACTGTTGGAATGGGTTGCCATTTCTTTCTCCAGGGGATATTTCCCACCCAGGGACTGAACCCCCATTTCCTGCATTGCAGGCATCCAGATTCTTTACCACAGAGCCATCGAGAGAGCCCAAAAGTAACATGAAAATATCATAAAAGGTAACCAAAAACTATAGAGCAATAACAGAATTCCAAAAGGGAACATGATTATAAATAACACAGAATTTTGAATATTGAGTCATAAGTTGAATTTCTTACCATGAGCTTAATTTTTTTAATAAGATTTCATTATATTTTTATTGTTGTTAATATTGGAGGCCTGGTGTGCTGCGATTCATGGGGTCGCAAAGAGTCAGACACGACTGAGCGACTGAACTGACTGACTGTTAATATTATATAGGATAAAGAAATCTTCTCACAAAGAAATGTGGTTATTTGGGTTTAGTATGAAATATTTTTATGATCTGGATTAGTTATAGTGTATCATGTTAAAGACATTAATTATTGGTATGTTAGTATTTTTTCTCTTTCCTTTTTCCTAATTTATGTATCAGCCTATTGATTTGCAAACTGATCCTGTATATGGCAGGACTGAAGGAAGAGGCAGACCACTCCGGACTGGTAAGTGACAGGTTTAATAAGCAAGGGAATTTATACATGAAGCTTGTTTTGAGCGCCTGCAATTTTAATAAATCTTCTGTCTAAAGTTTATATAGAAACCTTACCTGAGTTCAGTCACATATACATCCAAATGGTCTTAGTATCACAAGACAATCTCAAGGCTGTGTCCATGGACAGCTTATATTGTAGGGAAAGAAAGTGGAACACACATTCCAAGGGCAGAAAAGAGGATGAGGAACCTCTAATTGTCTGGGTTCTGCTGTAAGATCAATGGCTCAATTACCTCTTCCAATTAACTTATGTGCAAATTTTACTAAAAAAAAAAAAAATCCTACATGATAGCTACTTTGCTGTTTTGAAGATACTTCTAGGAGTAGTCTTATAGTTCAGTTGGTGAATAATCTGTCTGGAATGCAGGAGACTTGGATTCGATTCCTGGGTCAGGAAGATACTCTGGAGAAGGAAATGGCAACCCACTCCAGTATTCTTGCCTCGAGATTGCCACGGACAGAGGATCCTGGCAGGTTACAGTCCATAGTATCACAAGAGTCG
Source organism: Madoqua kirkii (assembly GCA_006408675.1). NCBI lineage: Eukaryota > Metazoa > Chordata > Mammalia > Artiodactyla > Bovidae > Madoqua > Madoqua kirkii. Next base: position 9,942 of record SJYC01041125.1, read on the forward strand.
GACATGATATAGCAACTAAACCATCACCTAGGGGTAGTATGTAGTGGAATCAGGAAGGGATAAAAAAATTGTGCACAATTATGTCTGATTTTTTCTTTACCTGTGACTGGAATTCAAAGCTAACATTCAAGCATAACTCTGGATGAAATGAGAAGTGGTGTGTCAAGGGCAGCCCTGCCAGGAAAGGAGAGGGAGATCTGCTGAAAACAGATAAACACTATTGATCCTGCTTTCTATTCTATTGCTCCTTACTCTGGCAAGGACAAAATAGAATGAACTTATGATACAGGCTATGTCTTTTACTTGTTTATTTAACCAGTGCCTACTGAGTGCCAACTATAGAGGAAATATCATCTAAACATTACATATATATCAAAGAAAAATGAGAAAAATCACTCTGTCTCATGAAGATTAGATTTTCCCATTGGCACATCTCAGTTTAGTTCAGTTCAGTTGCTCAGTTGTGTCCAACTCTTTGTGACCCCATGGACTGCAGTATGCCACGCTTCCCTGTCCATCACCAACACCTGGAGCTTACTCAAACTCATGTCCATTGAGTTGATGATGCCATCTCATCCTCTGTCATCCCCTTCCCTTCCACCATCAATCATTCCCAGCATCAGGGTCTTTCCAGATGAGTCAGTTCTTCATATCAGGTGGCCAAATGATTAGAGCTTCAGCTTAAACATCAGTTGCTTCAGTGAATATTCAGGACTGATTTCCTTTAGGATGGACTGGTTGCATCTCCTTTCAGTCCAAGGGACTCTCCAGAGTCTTCTCCAACACCACAGTTCAAAAGTTTCAATTCTTTAGCACTCAGCTTTCTTTATAGTCCAACTCTCACATCCATACATGACTACTGGAAAAACCATAGCTTTGACTAGATGGACCTTTGCTGGCAAAGTAGTGTCTCTGCTTCTTTATATGATGTCTAGGTTGGTCATAACTTTTCTTCCAAATGTCTTTTAATTTCATGGCTGCTGTCACCATCTGCAGTGCTTTCAGAGACTGACACCCCCCCCCCAAATAATAATAATAAACTTTCTCACGGTTTCCACTGCTTCCCCATCTATTTGCCATGAAATGATGGGACCAGATGCAATGATCTTAGTTTTTGAATGTTATGTTTTAGGCCAAGTTTTTCACTCTCCTTTTTCACTTTCATCAAGAGGCTCTTTAGTTTCTCTTTTCTTTCTACCATAAGTGTGATGTCATCTGCATATCTGAGGTTATTGATATTTCTCCCAACAATCTTGATTCCAACTTTTGCTTCTTCCAGTCCAACATTTCTCATGATATACTCTGCATATAAGTTAAGTAAGCCAGGTGACAGTATACAGCCTTGATGTACTCCTTTCCAGATTTGGAATCAGTCTGTTCTTCCAAGTCCAGTTCTAACTGTTGCTACTTTATTTGCATACAGATTTCTCAGGAGGCAGGTCAGGTGGTCTAGTATTCCCATTTCTTTAAGAATTTTCCAGTTTATAGTGATCCACATAGTAAAGGCTTTGGCATAGTCAATAAAGCAGAAGTAGATATTTTTCTGGAACTCTCTTGCGTTTTCAATAATCCAGGGGATGTTGGTAATTTGATCTCTGATTCCTCTGCTTTTCCTAAATTCAGCTTGAACATCTGGAAGTTCATAATTCACATACTGTTGAAGCCTGGCTTGGCGAATTTTGAGCATTACTTCGCTACTTTGTGAGATGAGTACAATTGCATGGTAGTTTGAGTATTCTTTGGCATTGTCTTCTTTAGCATTGAAATGAAAACTGACCTTTTCCAGTCCTGTGGCCACTACTGAGTTTTCCAAATTTTCTGGCATATTGAGTGTAGCACTTCCACAGCATTATCTTTTAGAGTTTAAAAGAGCTCAACTGAAATTCCATCACTTCCACTAGCTTTGTTCATAGTGATACTTCCTAAGGCCCATTTGACTTTATATTCCAAGGTGTCTGGCTCTAGGTGAGTAATCGCACCATCATGATTATCTGGGTCATGAAGATATTTTTTGTATAGTTCATCAGCACATCTAGAGCTTTTTAAAACAGTACTTCCCACTGATCCAGCCCAAAAGCTAAACTGTGGCAGAACAATAAATACATAGCTCTATCACATGAACAATTATAAATTTGCATTGCAGTTCTGCACCGTGATGAGCAGTTTATCCATGGTAGTAGCATATTTTTATATATCTATGTGAAAGTGAAAGTTGTTCAGTCTTGTCCGAATCTTTGCTATCCCGTGGACTATACAGGCCATGCAATTCTCCTGACCAGAATACTGGAGTGGGTAGCCTTTCCCTTCTTCAAGGGATCTTCCCAACCCATGGATTGAACCAATGTCTCTTGCATTGAAGACAGACTCTTTACACTGAGCCACAAGGGAAGCCCAAGAATACTGGAATGGGTAGCCTAACCCTTCTCCTGTGGATCTTCCTGATCCAGGAATCAAACTGCCTACATTACAGGCAGATTCTTTACCAACTGAGCTATCAGGGAAGACTTATATATTTATAGTATGAGCATTTATACTATATATTATATCTTTAAAATTATAAATCATGGTAAAATGATCTGACTTCTAATCACTTCTAGCAGTAGCTATAAGCTGCTTGATGTAACTGATATTTAGTTTCTGAGTCTAAAAAATCTGAAATGTGGATGGTAATACAGTAAAATTCAATTTTTACTGAATGGGTCAAGGTGAATATCATTCTATAAAAATGAATCTTCCTCAAGGGTGGTGATATCTATGGGCTATTTGACTTAATAACCATAAAGCAGAGTGGGTGGGTAAGTCAGTCTTCTAGGGAAAAATTGTATCTGTTTTTTTTCTCTCTCTCTCTCTCTTTATGTTTCATCTTTTGTGAGTGAATTATGATGCAAAACAATGCAATTAAATATAACTAAATTAAAGGTCCATTGGACTTCTAAATTTTGTTGTCTGATCACACATATTGTCAAGCTGTTGTCCCCATTATGAGACTTGACAGTCATGTAAGTACCTCCTCTTTCTCCCTTTCCTTATTCTTTTCTGTATCAGTATTCTACTTTCTGTTAATACTGCAGGCTCTTGAGAGACCTCAGGCTTACTGAGCCAAATTTTGTGAGACACTTGTTAAAAGGTTTCTCTCTCACATCTCTCAGAAAGATGAAAAAGCCCTATGGCCACATTCTGTTGTAATTTAACTGTGTCTGACATAAGATTTTAGAATATTATTTTTAAAGGAATTTAAAAGGCAAATTAATGAATATTTACAGAAGATGTGTATAAGAGACAGTCTCAGGGACCATTATGAGACTTGACAGTCATGTAAGTACCTCCTCTTTCTCCCTTTCCTTATTCTTTTCTGTATCAGTATTCTACTTTCTGTTAATACTGCAGGCTCTTGAGAGACCTCAGGCTTACTGAGCCAAATTTTGTGAGACACTTGTTAAAAGGTTTCTCTCTCACATCTCTCAGAAAGATGAAAAAGCCCTATGGCCACATTCTGTTGTAATTTAACTGTGTCTGACATAAGATTTTAGAATATTATTTTTAAAGGAATTTAAAAGGCAAATTAATGAATATTTACAGAGGCTTTTCTGTAAAAGAATATTCTTCTATTAACAGTTACAGCTAATGCATCTTTAGTTTTAATTAATAACTCACATAAGAAGAGACTAATTTTTACTGGGGTCTCTAATCAAAATTGATTCCTTAAATGTGCCAAAAACAACAACATTTTTGAGGAAGGCTGCTGTTTTTGGATTCCAGACTTAGCATTTAATAAGAAACTGAAAAACAGGAAGAGGAAAATAGACAAGATTGCTATTTCCATTAAAGGGTTGACACATTAGGATATAAAGTAGAATACACACACAGACTGAGAAAGTCATTATATGGAGATCAGGAGGAGAAGGTCACTTTCAAAGCATGCTGGTGAATATCAATAGAAAAGAAAGGTAATCTATTGATATAACTTACAATTCAGATTTTAAAAAAAGGAGTGCATTGTAAATGTTTCTTGAACTTCTATGCAAGTGACACATAATAAAAATATCTACAAAGTTAGGAAGGTAAATGAAATATTGATCCTCATCACTTTTGTTAAGGAAAGAGAGTCCGGAAGCATGTTGAAAAGTTAGAAATTCAGTGATCCTATTGCTTCTTGTGTTCATAAGGCTTGCTTCACAAACATCTGTATATGTATAAGTGACTTGGAAATAAAGGAACTTTCATCATCCATGAGCAATGAAAGCACCGTAGAATTTGATTTGAAGATTCTGCTGAAATGCTGGTCCTGAAAAGCTAAAATCTTATAGCTTTTAATATGAAAATTTATTCTAAAATTATTAATAAAATTACCACAGTGAATATATGTGAGCAGACGTAGTTAATAAGTCAACAAGAACTCCTATTTATTACTGTTTGATAATATTATGGAGTCCATCTCTAAAGCTATGTTGAGTGTTCTACATAATAGAAATATTTATTTCCCAATAATAAAGTAAGAGATTGCCTATGGAACATTTTATTTTTCGTGCTTAAATAGCTGTCTAGAGCATATTTCAGGAAATAAAAATTTGGCTCTACTGAACCAAAATGCAAAATATTTAAACATTAGCACACTCAAAACTGTACTGCTACTGCTGCTGCTAAGTCACTTCAGTCGTGTCCGACTCTGTGCCACCCTAGAGACGGCAACCCATCAGAACTCAAATGCACTTTCATCTTTCTTTCTGTTAAAAACACCAAATTAAATGCAGTCATTATTTCTGTAGTTTTTAAAAATCAATTTTTTGTTATTACTATCCCTACTGTGTTTATAACTAAAGAAAAAAAAAAACTACTTTTGTGTTTCAAAATTTGAGTTATAGGGGAAAAAAATCTTTCTTTTATAGAAAACAGATCTGTTTAGAATTCTTCCTTCCTGCTTCATTCAGGCATATGTGTGTGTTCTAGGGTAGCTTTATATAAGAGTATAAGCATTCTTCCAAAAGATTGACTTTATTTTTTCATGGACCTAAAGAAGAACCCAGCTCTGATCTACTGTACTTCTAGTCTAAACATTTAACTAACATAGGCTCACATGACTTCTCTGGGCCAGAAACCCTGGGCTCGTTGTCCAAAATTGTAAATCTTGCAAAAAAATGTAGTAGAGTGATCCATTTTAACAAAGCAAGGCACACAGTTCAAGGATCAGTTTTGGGGATTATGTTTTTTAAGGGTATGTGGCAACCTGGTCTATTTTCCTCTTCCAATTTTTCAATTTACCATTAAATCCTCGGTCAGCTTCCTCAGTTAAAATTAACCTACTTAATTCCAGGAATAGATTCTTCT
>SJYC01041126.1:0-13675 GCA_006408675.1 Madoqua kirkii
CTCACCATAAATTATATATTAAATAAAGTTTCTCCTAATGTTATTTCTTAATTCTATCACACAATGCTATCTTTAAATTTAGGTATAAATGATCTGTTTTATCACTTCTAGTACTAACTTCCATATTCTAAGATCAGTTTAATTGAGTAATATTGCCATGCACATCTGAAATTTGTTCCCAATGGGACTTGATAGGAAGAGTTGATCTTTATATGGTCATGGGAGTTGCATACAGAATTTTGAGCAGGGTAGAATAACCCAATGGTGTTTGGATATATATTTTTTTATATCTTTCTGTTTTCATGGGACTTTTACATAAAGAAAAAGAATGCAACTATATATAAACATACAATAAAAAAAAATTAGAGAAGAAATATTTCACCTAAGAATGCTAAAGGACTACATCTACAAAGTTTATAAGGGCCACTGATAAGGTTAGGGATTAATTTTAAAGTGAAGATAACTAAATTACTTAAATGTAAAAATCTGCCTCATTCATTTATCTCTTCCTCTCTCTTTCCCTTCCTCTGCCCCTCTCCTTCACTCTCTCTGTCCTACCATCACTTACTGAAGTTAATGTGACCCTTTTTTGCTTAGAAGTGAAAATGAGAAACCAGTGGTAAAAAAACTCAACCAACTTCAGTATTCTTGCTTGGAGAATCCCATCATTAGAGGAGCCTGGTGGGCTACAGTTCATAGTGTCACAAACACTCAGACATGACTGAAGTGGCTTAGCATGGCATGGCACGGTGAAACATTGTGTGTTTGTGTGTTAGTGTGTGTGTATGAATGTGAATATATGTGTATGTGTGTATGCATGCATAGATGTTTTAGTCCATAAAGTCCTAAATGGTATAATTTGATTCTGAAGTTTCATCCTTTCCTTTTAAGAATATTCACAGATTGTTTACCATTACTGGTTGTATCTTATTTTTCAAGTATGCATGTGTGTAACATTTTTAATATGCTCACTTTTTGATGCCAGCCATTTTTAATGACCCTAAGAGGTGTATCTGCTACACTTTATATTTTTATCCAATATTTCATTGAGTTCAGCATATTTTATTTTTTCTCTCAGAATAAGCCATGTTATATTTTGGTATCTAGCAGCACCAGAAACTCAGGGGCATTACAGCCAGAGTTCATTCCTTGCTCACACTTTGCCGTAAAGCTGAGTGACAGCTGAATTCCATTTTATAGCACAGAATCCTGGACTGCTTTAATCTTATGGCTACACATTATCAACTGTAGGCAGACTTCTCTGCTCAAAGAAAAATATCTGGCGATGTTATTGTTGTTCAGTTGATCAGTCATGCCCTACTCTTTGCAACCCCATGAACTGAAGCATACCAGGCTTCCATGTCCTTTACTATCTCATGGAGTTTACTTAAACTCATGTCCACTGAGTCAATGATGCCATCTCATCCTCTGTCGCCTCCTTCTCCTCATGTCTTCAGTCAGCATCAGAGTCTTTTCCAGTGAGTTGGCTTTTCACATCAAGTGGCCAAAGAATTGGAGCTTCGGCTTGAGCATTAATCCTTACAATGAATATTCAGGGTTGATTTTCCTTAGGATTGCCTGGTTTGATCTCTTTGCTGTTCAAGGCACACTCAACAGTTTTCTCCAGCTCCACAGTTAAAAGCAGTCAGCCTTCTTTAGGGTCCAGCTCTCACATCTGTACAAGACTACTGGAAAAACCATAGCTTTGACTATACTAACTTTTGTCTGGCAATACTTTAAGAATATGGTTACAAATAACACCTAACATCTACTTCGGAGAGAGCAATGGCACCCCACTCCAGTATACCTACTTGTACCCAGGAGGAAAGGAGGATGAAAATTGGTGGTGAGCAACATTTAATAACATAAATATAATAAAATTTAAAAATGTATTTTTTTCATTTTCTAACTGGAACAGCAGAGAAAAGACAGTAGACTACAGTACTTTCAAACATGCGTCTCTTCTCCAAAGAGAAACAATGGACTATTCCAACTTTTGTTTTCTAATTCATTTTCTTTGTAAACATGGAAGCTTAAAATACAACCTGAATTTTACTACCCTTAAAAAATATAATACATTTTCCTCAAATAAGAAACTGACTAGCTGCCTATTGAAAGTTAATTTATACTGTTTTATTATTTTCTCAAATTTGCCTGTTCAGTATGTGCTGTGCTGTGCTTGCATTTGTGTCTGACTATGACCCCATAGATTGTATGTAGCCTGCCAGGTTCCTCTGTCCATGGGGTTCCTCAGGCAAGAATACTGGAGGCTGACTGCCATTCCCTTTTCCAGGGAATCTTCCCAATGCAGGAATCAAGCCAAGGTCTCCTGCATTATAGGCAGAGTCTTTACCAGCTGAGCTACCAGGGAAGCCCCTTGTTTAGTAAAATAAATGTCAATAGATACTAAAGATATATATTTTTTCCAGTTTCAAAAAGTTAGACTTCTCTTAATTAATAAACCACGAAGAAAAACATGAGACATGATTTAGAAACTGCTTAAGTGCTGAGCAAAGCTTAGATAAAAGATCTATAATTTGGCTGTCTGTTAATCATAAATAGAAAAATCTTACAAAATATGTCAAAATTATAAGTAAATTGAAACCAGAAAAATGAACAGTGATTTTTCAAGGAGAAATGAATGTTTTACTAAAGAATCTTAAATATGTATATATGTATCCACTTTAGGTTTTATGACATGTAAACTGAAGAGTGAAATGCCACACTAAGAAAGATAATAGAAGTTGAAAGCTAAGAGGAAGAAGAGGCAAAGAAGAGAAGCAAAGATAATCTCTGGCTTGTAGGGAATGCCAGATGTCATTTTCAGCATTGTCTTTGAATGCTCTTTTTTTGGTTTCTTTGTTTGAGAAAATGTCATGTACCATGAGCTGCAGCTTTGCTCTAGTTTTACTTCCTGTCATAGTCATAGTTGACAGAGCTGGTCTCTTTACCACCAGTCTGAGTTCAACTGTACTGCTGACTTCCTTACAGAGTGTGGAAAATTTATTGCAAAGCTAGGTGCACTTTATGCTTACAGCTATTGCAGCAATGCTAGTAATAACACACTGACAGAACCTCAAGCAACTGCTCTATGTGACAGAAGAGAGTAAATTCCTAAACCAATATTCCTAGCCAATATTGTGTGTAAACTGTGGTTTAGAAAACAGCCCTGTATTGCTATTGTGAAGTCCTACATTCAGTTCAGTTCAGTCTCTCAGTCAGGTCTGACTCTTTGTGACCCCATGAACTACAGCACGCCAGGCTTTCCAGTCCATCTCCAACTCCCAGAGTCCACCCAAACCCATGTCCATTGAGTCGGTGATGCCATCCAACCATCTCATCCTCTGTCATCCTCTTCTCCTCCTACCCTCAATCTTTCCCAGCATCAGGGTCTTTTCAAATGAGTCAGCTCTTCTCATCAGGTGGCCAAAGTATTAGAGTTTCAGCTTCAACATCAGTCCTTCCAATGAACACCCAGGATTGATCTCCGTTAGGATGGACTGGTTGGAAGTCCTACATTAGCAGCCATTATTTCCAATAACTGGATTATTTGTAAGCAAAGATCTTGTGCATGTGCAATTTGGAATGTATATCTAGATGTTAAAAGTATGATTAGAGTAAAAAATGCCTTCCAAGCTTTAGGGTTCACACAGTAAATGGAAATACATGTATATATCAGGCTTTAATTCTAGGAAGAAAAAAAAAAAAAACTTTTGCTTTGATACAAAGGAGTGAAACTTCTCTTTTTAAGGTTAATGCTTCAGAGTTTTAATCAGCAAAGGCAAAGGTAATTTAAAGTTTCTTCCATATATAGGAAGGAGCAGGATTCAAAAGTACAGTGTTTTCTGATTCCCAATGTTGAAATACCATCTCAAACATTTACTACCTGTATGACCTTGAGCCAGCTGCCCATCAGCATTACTAAATTTTCTAATAAGTAAAATAGAAGAAATAATAATACCTGTTCCTTAGAATTGTGGCAAGCTTGGAAAAATTAATATGCATGAGATAATTGAATGCATGTCATGTAGTGAATGCCAAGTAAGCTTAGCTATTCTAACCAGAAGAGTTTGTCTTATCTCGTCTTTGAATGGGCTGTCTGACCTTATATTTCCTATTCAAAGGCACCTGAGTCAAAGTCTCACATCCTGGTGTTAATATTTTCTGTGACTTACACTCTTAGTTCTTGAACAGTAAAGGACTGAGCCGTCTTGTCAGTCTGAAGTCAGTCCCAAACTAATCATCTATCTGGTACTTTGCTTCACTAAGACAAAGAAAGCTCCTTCTTCATTTACTCAGGTTCTCTATCTTAATCTCACCTCCTGACTGCTTGGATTTTTTCAGCCTTGGTTCATTGATCATTAATGCTCACTCCTATCCCTTTCCACTGTGTTCTCTTGAAACCTCATAATGTTATTAATAAAGTAATCTAAGTCCTTAACAATTTTGTAGAAGGGTTTCTCCACTTTATAGATTTACCAGAAATGTAATCACCTGACAGCCTGACTATGTAGATATCCCTCTTCCTTATTGACTCCTCTTCCAGTAGATCCTAAACCAAGTGTAATCCTGATTCGTCAAATGAGTATATCAATGGTGTGCTTCTTATCTTCCTCTCCAGCCTAATCCCTGCCAGAACCCACCTAACAAATTATATTTTAACATCAAATTATGGCTCCACGCTCTCTGCATAAGCTGTCACCTCATTCATTTATTCATCTGTCCCTGCAGGATTTCATTCATCACACAGTTGCTGAGTAAGCACGACGGAAGATTTCAGCTCTTTAGCCCTGAACAAAGATAGACTTTTAGCCTGTACTTGTGTTGTTGCTAAGATATGCTGTTTCAAACTTTTATTCCTTTACTTATGTTTTCTTCTGCCACCTAGAAAAATAATAAAAGTCTTCTAAAATTTAGTTAAGAAATTAATCAAATCAGAAAACTTTTCTTATATTTTTCAACCCTTAATATGAGATACCTACTACTCATGTAAAGACCATTCCTCTATATGTCTATTACTATGCTTATCAAATTATATTGAATTATCTATTTCCAGGTTAAAAGGTTTCTGCAGGAAGGGATAGCATTCATATCTTGAGCTCCTGGCATCACAGCTGATATAGCCTAGAAACTCTATAACTGATTGAGCACAAATGCTAGGTTAACTTAAAGAGAGATCTAATGCTCTTTTTTTTTCACAAAGACTCACTTAGACTGGAGCATTTCATATTTGACTCCCTTCTGCATCTATCACAACACCTAACCATACAGTTCAATACTTGGTAAGTCTTGGATAAGCATTAGTCATTTTTCAAGCACGATCAAAAACTTGTAAGAAAAGATCAGTATAAGATAGAGATTTGTCATTTGATATCCCCTAATGGGGTGGCACTAGTGATAGAAAAAAAAAAAATCTGCCTGCCAGTGCAGGAGATGTAAGAGACATGGGTTCAATCCCTGAGTTGGGTAGATCCCCTGGAGGAGGTCCCGGCAGTTCACTCTAGAATTCTTGCCTGGAAAATCCCATGGACAGAAGAGCCTAATGGGCTAGGGCCTGTACGGTTGCAAAGAGTCAGACATGACTGAAATGACTTAACATGCACACACTCACAATGTCTCATAACAGTGCTGGAAACATAATAGGTACTCAATAAATATTTGATGTCTCTCTGTATAAAAATAAAAGATGCCATGCCTTACACTAATGCTTTGCAAAGTTCAAATTAAGAGTACTTCAAGGTACTTTTATTAAAGATAACTATTCATATCCAGAAGTGAAAATTGGACATTGTGATTAAGGTGCCTTAAATTTTTGTTTCTTTCAATATATAGTTCTGAGAGCAACAAACAATTTATCTTAACCCTCTGGTTCTGCAGGAATGAAGTCACTAGTCATTGAAGTTGCTGATTTTTAATATGCCTTGAAAGGAATTCAGGATAGTGATCAAGAATGAGGCTCTCTGTGCTCTAGAAAATCTAGCAGAACAGGCCTTCAGATAGTCAGACATTTTCAGGAGAAAATATTCTGAACCAAATTTCTTGCATCTTTTCATAACCAGAAAAGCACTACAATTATTACCTGAGACATCTATTCTTCCTGACTAGCAGCAACCTTCCACCGAGATAAATGTGTGCGTGCTCAGTAAGTCAGTAGTGTTGAAGTCATTGTAACCCCTTAAATTGCAATCTGCCAGGCTTTTCTGTCTATGGGATTCTCCAGGCAAGAATACTGGAGTGGGTGGCCATTTCTTCCTCCAGGGGATCTTCCTGACCGACAGATCAGACCCATGTCTCTTGCTTCTCTTGCATTGGCAGACAATTTTTTTTTTACCGCTGAACCACCTAGGAAGCCCACTGAGATCTGTACATGAGTGCAAGTAACCACTTCACCAAACACACACATATACCTACATTATCCCCTTCCTCTTCAGAAAAATTCCTCAGAACTATGTGAAAAACTATCTACCTGAGTATAGTCCTAAGTAACTCCTCAGATAAAACTGAAACTCACAGCTCTCCTTTATATATATATATTCATCTAACAGTAATCAAAGTGCCTCAAATCTGAAAGTTAAAATAAAATCATGGTTTAACTTAGAGTCAAGTTTTACTCAGATATGGAAAAACATGCTAATTTATCTTTGAGATTCCTTTGTGAATGATATCTTTATTAGAGTCATTTTCTGTAGTATAATCATTTCTTTTCATTATAAATGTTTTATTTCCAAAACTTATGAAAGCTTTAGGTTGTGCACTTTTAGTGAAATATTTTTGTTGTGTTCTCTTAACCAAAACAACAAAAAAGTGATTTTATCATGTTTACTATGGTGTGGCTTTATTTTTCACATCCCTTCATAAACAGCTACCCTGATAATAAAGAATAGAGTAGAGCAACCCACTCCAGTGTTCTTGCCTGGAGAATCCCAGGGATGGGGGAGCCTAGTGGGTTGCTGTCTCTGGGGTCGCACAGAGTCAGACACGACTGAAGCGACTTAGCAGCAGCAGCAGCAGCAGCAGCAGCTGGAGTGAAGGATGTAGGCAAGGTGAACACTTATAAAGGGAATCTCTTATAGAAGGTGCTTTCAAAATGTGGAGAGAGTTAAAATAATATTTTAAAAAATTTAAATAGTGGAACTTCTCTAGCAGTTCTGTTAACTCTGCACTTCCCTTGTAGGGGGTGCAGTTCCCATCCCTGGTCAGGGAACAAAGATCCCACATGCTGCCTGGTACAGTCAAACAAAATTTTAAATAGTACTTTGAGTATATAAGTGTATGATTATTTTCATTTGTTGATTCTTTTTACCCTTCTATTTGTCTGGTTCATCAGAGAAGGAAGGTGAGGGAATGTAGAATCATGAGTGCTTAGTTTAAGTTTTAAACACACTATCAGCAGGTTCTTTTGGCTTGACTAAACTTCAGGCAGGATTCTTCTTGACCTTGCTTTTCTTAGAGCATTTGCTTTAGAAAACTTACAATTATAACTTCTTTTTCTACATCTTTGAGATATAAATCTTCTGCAGTCCAAAAATATTCTTCAAAGACAGGCGAGCCATTTCTTTGAAATGTAATCAAGAAGGATTCTCTATCTCCAGGTTCTGTGGGAGAGTGGGGGCTTAAATTCAGAAAGTGACAACTAGCAAACACAGATGGACTAAGCACATTGACTAAGCTCCCACTGAATATCTCCCTGTACTCTTCCATAACCTCACTCCACCTTTTAAAATCACCCTATTTTTCTTTAGTGAAGTTGAATATACTCTTTCTCCTTAATTGTAGTAGTCTTGAGTCATGTTTTCCTTGCTTGTTTAACTAACTTGGTGCAATTTTTCTTTTAGAGTTCTAGGAGGTGCAGGGCCAGTTGTCAAAAAATATACAAAATTATGTTACTGTTTCCACTCTTTTTCTCACTTGTATTATCTTACTTCATATTCTCCTAATTTGTGATGATTAGTATTCATATTGTCTAGTTTCAGTTTCAAGAAAAATAACGGAACCTCTCTCATTTTTTACTTCATCGTTATTTTAAACCAAGTCCTTAAAAATTTTTTTTTGATCTTTAAATAAGGCTATGGGAAGTATAAGTTTATCAGGAAATACATATGAGTACATGCCTAAAGGCAGTTTAAATGAGGAAAGCAATTTGAGTTCCTCAGACCTGACCTAAAATGTATTGCATAAAATAAAAATTAGTTAACCCACTTAGAAAAGAACTCATTCAAACACTGAGTCTAAGAGGTATGAATCTGGAAGTGTACTTAAGGTGAAGCTTTGCCTCAGAGTCAAATCTTGGTCAGAGAGATGCCAACGGAATCCAGGATTTATTTTACATAGAATTGGGAAGGGGTAGAGATAGTCTTCAAACTCTTTTATCTCAGAATTATTCTTTTAGTTAACCCATCTTTTTTTTTTTTTTTATCCCTGATTGAAGGCTTTATTTTAAGATCTCTCATATGAATACCTTTGTAGAACTTAACCTGTTACTAAAGTCACTGTTCTTTCTGTTTACCAACCCTCTCAATGCCAGACCAAGTCTTACCTATCCTATATTTTATTTCTTTGGGGTTCTGCTCACTGACAAGTCAATTGAATGAGTCACATGAACAAGGGAACCAATTAGGTCACAGTTACAAGTACCATATCTGTGTTTTAACAGGGACTTCTGGAAACAGATTTAATCCTAGAATGACCATACCTTAGCGGTATGGCACTAGTGGTAAAGAACCTGCCTGCCAATGCAAGAGACAAAAGAGACACAGGTTCAAACTCTGGGTATGGAAGATCCCTTGGAGGAGGAAAATGGCAACCCCCTCCAGTATTCTTGCCTGGATAATCCCATGGACATAGAAACTTGACAAGTTACAGTTCATAGGGTTGCAAGGAATCAGACATGACTAAAGTGACTTAGCACAGCACAGACCATGCTATGAGTACTGATATTCTCAGTACATTTATTCATAATATGCCCTTTACTCTCAAAAGTGCCTCCATGTCAACAAAAAACATGCACATATGAGAGTTGTGAGATAACTTTTACTTGGCACAAAATGAGGACTGTAGCCTGGGAGACAGCACTTCAGATAGCTCTGAGAAACTGCTCCAAAGAGGTAGTATGGGAAGGTCAATATACATAATTTTGGTGAATGGAGGGTTCAGTACAATCAAGCATTTATTTTCAAAAGGTTTTCTGCTAGTCAAGAGGAGCTAATGTCATCATGAAAGGTTTTAGTGTTTTTCTGGATATGAGGAGAGGCAAAAATTAGATATGTATGTGTACTCGGTCATGTCTGACTATTTGCAACCCTATAGACTGTAGCTTGCCAGACTCCTCTATCCATGGAATTTTCCAAGCAAGAATAGTGGAATGGGTTGCCATTTCCTATGCCAGGGGATCTTCCCAACCCAGGAACTGAACCTGGATCTCTTGCGTCTCCTGCATTGGCAAGCAGATTCTTTACCATTGTGCCACCTCGGAAGATACAAGATGCAAAAATTGTGATCATAGAATTACTTCCTGAAAATATCTAGCTATCTAAAGACCTGTTATACCAGATTCCCTAGATATAGAGTGCCTCATTCTCCATCCTGAACTCCTTTCAGGGCATGTCTAAAGTCAACAGCTGCAGCAGCACAGGGGTCAGTCTCCATTGAAGCAGATGGTGAATGCCCTTCACAAGTGCCAATTTGTAGCTAAAACCCACTATAGACATGTTTAAATAGTCATTCTATGTATTAAAATATTAGAATGGTCACCCACTGTAATGATGAAAATGTTCAGATATAAAGGCAAATTATTGTTAGAGAGAACACAGCCAGATTCTGGGTCCTTAAAAATAATGAATTAAGGTGGCAGGGCAGTTTCATGTTATTTATTGTTGTTTGGTTGCTAATTTGTGTCCGACTCTTTGCAAACCAATGGACTGAAGCACACCAGGCTCTCCTGTCCTCCACTATCTCCCAGAGTTTGCTCAAATTTGTATCTATTGAGTTTGTGATGCCATCCAACCATCTCAGCCTCTGTCATCCCATTCTCCTCCTGCCCTCAATCTCTCCCAGCATCAGGTTCTTTTCCAGTGAATTGTCTCTTCACATCAGATAGTCAAAGTACTAGAGCTTCAGCATCAGTACTTCTAATGAATATCCAGAGTTGATTTCTTAAAGATTAACTGGTTTCTTCTACTGCTATCCAAAGGACTCCTAAGGATCTTTTCCAACACCACAGTTCTTTAGTGCTCAACCTTCTTTATGGTCCAAGTCTCACATCCATACATGACCACTGGAAAAACCATTGTTTTGACTATATGGATGGTTGTTGGCAAAGTGATGTCTCTGCTTTTTTAATATGCTGTCTAAGATTGTCATTGCTTCTTTCAAGGAGAAAGTGTCCTTCAATTTGTGGCTGCAGTCATAGTCCGCAGTGATTTTGGAGCCCAAGAAAAGAAAGCCTGCCATGATTTCCACTGTTTCCCCATCTATTTGCCATGAAGTGATGGGACCAGATGCCATGATCTTAGTTTTGTTGAGTTTTAAGCCAGCTTTTTCACTCTCCTCTTTCACTTTCAACAAGAGTTTCTTTGTAATTGTATCATCTCCACATCTGAGGTGTTGGTATTTCTCCTAGCAATCTTGATTCCAGCTTGTGATTCATCCATCCCAGAATTTCACATGATGTATTCTGCATAGAAGTTAAATAAGCAGGGTGACAATATACAGCCTTGAAATACATCTTTCTCACTTTGGATCCATTCATCTGTTCAATGTTTGGTTTTAACTGTTGCTTCTTGACTTGCATACAGGTGCCTCAGGAAACAGAAAAGGTGGTCTGATATTCCCATCTTGTTATGAATTTTCCAGTTTGTTGTAATCTGTACAGTCAAAATGTAGTCAATGAAGCAGAAATAGACATTTTTTCTGGAATTCCCTTGTTTTTTTCTATGAGCCAGTGGATGTTAGCAATTTGATCTCTGACACCTAGCCTTTTCTAAATCACGCTTGTGCATCTGGAAGTTCTCAGTTCATATACTGCTGAAGCCTAGCTTTAAGGATTTTTAAATATTACCTTGCTGGCATGTGAAATGAGTGCAATTATGGGGTAGTCTGAACATTCTCTGTCATTGCCTTTCTTTGGGATTGGAATAAAAACTGACCTTTTCGAGTCCTGTGGATGAGTTTTCCAAACTTTCTGGCATATTATGTATAGCATTTCAATCAGCATCATCTTTTAGGACTTGAAATAGCTCAGCTGGAATTCCATCACCTCCACTGGCTTAATTTGTAGTGATGATTCCTAAGACCCACTTAACTTCACACTCCAGGATGTCTGGCTTCTGGCTCTAGGTGAGTGACCACATCATCATGGTTAGCTGGGTTATTAAAACCTTCTTTGTATAGTTCTGTGTATTCTTGCAAGCCCCTTTTTTATGTCTTCTGCTTCTGTTAGTTCCTTGCCATTTCTGTCCTTTATTGTGCCATTGATATTTCCAATCTTCTTGAAGAGATTTCTAATTTTTCTTATTCTGTAGTTTTCCTCTATTTCTTTACACTGTTCACATAAGAAGGGAATCTGATTTTCTTGTGGTTGGTTGCCTTAGAGTTACCAGGTCAACAATGTTGCTTGTTACTCAGGATAACTGTCCAGGCAGGAGATTCGAGAGGACTATCACAAATACGCAGAAATTTCAAATATGTAGCAGAGGATAACAATTAAAACTTGGGCAAGCAAATAAAAAGACTGTGTGAAACAGTAATTATGATTTAAATTTTTATAATGCTTAGAATTGCTAGACATTGTTCCAAGTATTTTACTAGTATTAACTCATTTAATCATAGTAAGAACATGAGATTATCATTTTACTCATTTTATGGATGAGAAAACTGAGGCAAAGAGAGGTTATGTATTTATCCAAGTCACTAAGAAGTAGTAAAACTAGAAACATGGATAGTTTTCTTTAAAATTTTCATGATCTAAGACATAATTCTGTCTTATGTCTTTTCTCAGGAAAAGAAGAGAGAGGAGAGAGAGAGAGAAGGAGAAGAAAGTGAGACGGATTCTGCTTTCATCCACAGGAGATATTAGGCTATGCATAATCCTTGTGTCCCCTGATATCTACTCTATTTATGTGTTACATTTCTTCTCCTACCCTTGAGATCCACCAGTCTGTCTTCTCCTATCCCCCACTCAACTCTACTTTCCATTACATCTTACTCTCAGCCTCCAGGGAAGGATGTCAAACTGTTGATTCCTTCATATTCCACTGTTGGATGCAAGTCATTGATTCTAGATCCTAAGGAGGGAAAAAGAGAGAGGAAGTCATCACAAAGAGATGATAGTCTCACAGTTAAGTGCATGTCAATTATCACTACTTCTGTGCATTATTTTAGTAATAATTTTGTCATTTCTGTCACAAGTTGCATTTTCAAAGTTCTTTTCTGTCTATCTTGAGAATCTGTAGGCTTCCAGGACAGCGGTGTCTTTGCATGGGGAGGGGACTTCTATACAAGGATCTGTATGGGGAGAGACAAAGACAGAGTAAATATATAACAAATACAAACTCTTAGAAGCCACTTCAGGTACTCTGTGTTGAGCTGAAATATAACAATATGTCCTCCTCTAGAATAAGTGAGCTTATCTCCTGTAGCCCTCCCTCTCTGATACTTCTACTGTATTTTC
This sequence comes from Madoqua kirkii, assembly GCA_006408675.1. NCBI lineage: Eukaryota > Metazoa > Chordata > Mammalia > Artiodactyla > Bovidae > Madoqua > Madoqua kirkii. The sequence goes on from SJYC01041126.1 coordinate 12,668, forward strand.
AGTAAGTACTAAGAGTCCATTCTATTTGTATACTATTAGGCTATATCTGGATCTATATAAGATAATGCAAATGCTATACTTTGAACAAACTGAAATCAAGGGAAACTCAAGGCAAAATATTCCTAAGAATATATTTCTATAAATCACAAATTAGCAGCCTATAGTTCTCTAATTTGACATGGTTATAAAAATAGATGTGTCGCATCATTTATTGGCATTTTTTTTAGTTAATCTACTAAAATGCAAACTGTAAAGGCAGAGAATGCTTGCCCTCTTGTATCTAATCACATCTGACACCAGAATTTCCAACCAAATGAATCATAACTGGCACTGCATATAACTGCTTCTAAAGTTGTCAGATTCTCTAAGACATCATGGGGAGGCCAGAAAAGTTTCAAAGCAATGCCTGTTAGAAAGAGGGTCATTTACTGAAGGATGGAAGTGATTTGAAGTGTCTAATTTTAAAAGTAGAAAAATGATAAACTCTTGAATAATGATATTGAAAACATACCCTAGTCCAAGAAGTCCAGAAAGAAACAGTAAGCCGCAAGAAAAGGAAAAACCTATGCCAAACACAAGCACAAAAATCCTTTTGACTTGGCCTTTTTTCTTTTTTACCACTTTTTATATTCTCAAATATATTTGTGTCTAAAAAATAAACTGTAGAGATATAATCTGATTCAATATCAGTGAGTTTTATTGTCAGTGAATAACAAATAGAAATTAATTAGACTTGAATTTTTTAGCTTTTGAATTTTAAAATCACCATAAAAACTTTGAATGGAGTTTAGTGAAGAAGCAGTAATGCAGGAGTTAAGAATTCAAGCACTGAAAATGTAACAATTGAAGGCTGAGTTCTAGTTTCATCATTTACTAGCCTGTTAAACATTATTATTATTTTTTTTTTTTAGAATAGAGTTAAATAGAGTTAGTAATCAGAGAAGGCAATGGCACCCCACTCCAGCACTCTTGTCTGGAAAATCCCATGGATGGAGGAGCCTGGTGGGC
>SJYC01041128.1:0-16257 GCA_006408675.1 Madoqua kirkii
TTTCATGAATAAAAATACACCTATCATAAATTTTTTCTTTTAACATAAATGACTACTGTTAAATTTCTGATGATGCTACCTCCCACAAATTATCACCTGAGAATCCTTAATAAGAAGCTGAAAAATATTACAGATGATTTCATTCTTAGCATTCATACCTATCCATACTCTGCATCTGACTTATTGAAACCATTTGTCTTTCTAAAACATATTTTATTCAATGATTGTGATACTTCATATTAATTCATCATTGCCTTGCAAATGCCAACTATATTTAAATAGCAAATGCATTTATCCTTAAGCAATACATATCTATTGGTCTTACTAGTATAGGCAATATGTGTGCAAAATATAAAGGGCAAGTAAAACTTAGTTTAGTCGGCACAGAATTCAATAATTATTTGTTGCTGTTGTTCAGTGGCTAAGTCATGTCCAACTCTTTCTATTCCATGTACTGCAACACTCCAGGCTTCCCTATCCTCCACTATCTCCTGGAATTTGCTCAAATTCATGTTCATTGAGTCACTGATGCTATCAAAATCTCATCTTTTACTATTGCCTTCTCTTTTTGCCTTCTATCTTTCCCAGCATCAAGGTTGTTTTTTGTTTTTTGGTTTTTGTTTTTTGTTTTTTCCCCAATGAGTCCACTCTTCACATCAAGTGGCAAAAGTACTGAAGCTTCAGCTTCAGAATCAGTACTTCCAGTGAATACTCAGGGTTGATTTCCTTTAGGATTGACTGGTTTGATCTCATTGCAGTTCAGTGATTATATTTCTCATCTTTTCCTTTATATTCCCTGTTTTAACACTTCATATTCCGTATGCATAATTTTCTGGTCTTTTACATCATTTTCTTTGCTGTCATGAATTGAAGGGTATAAGATAGAAGAAAAGGTAAATTTTTTTTTTTTAGTATTTAATAAATGAAAGACACTTCAGGTAGCAATCTACATACATTGTTTCATTTGTAAGATAAACATTATTTCCTCCTTTTTTTTTCAGATAAGGAAACGGAGGTACAATAACATACATAATGCTTAGTGTGTTAATAGTTGGTACAATAACCCCAAAAGAAAGCCATTTTAAAATGCTGACTTAAGTCAGAGAAAACATCATAAAAGAAGGAAAGTGATGGAAAAGATATAGCATGTTAGATTTTGTATTAGGTAATAGAGAATGTGTTTAATGGAAAAGCTGGTGATACAGTTGAATTACTTATATTATGGATCATGAAATGTATCAAATGCCAGATGGGAACATAAAATTTATTTTATTATAACATGAGATTTTTTTATGTCCTTACATGATGGTTTAATGTGTTAAGCTGTGCTTTAAGACAGCTTCTAGAATTATAAGCTGACAATCATGCAGAATCTACTGGAATAAGAAGAGATGGGCAGGAAACTGATCAATTGGAAAATTTTATAATAGTCCACAAAAGACTGAGTTCAGTTCAATTCAGTGGTTCAGTCATGTCTGACTGTTTTTGACCCCATGGACTACAGCATGCCAGGTTTCCTTGTCCATCATCAACTCCCAACATGCTCAAACTCATATCTGTCCAGTCAATTATGCCATCTAACCATCTCATCCTCTGTTGTCCCCTTCTCCTCCTGCTTTCAATCTTTCCCAGCCTCAGGGTATTTTCCAAGGAGTCCCCTCTTCACATCAGGTGGCCAAAATATTGGAGTTTCAGCTTCAGCATCAGTCTTTCCAATGAGTATTCAGGATTGATTTCCTTTAGGATTGACTGGTTTGATCTCCCTGAAGTCCACAAGACTCTCAAGAGTCTTCTCCAGCACCACAATTCTAAAGCATCAATTCTTCAGCACTCAACTTTTTTATAGTCCAACTCTCACACCCATACATGACTACCAGAAAAACCATAGCTTTGACTAGATGGACCTTTGTTGGCCAAAATAATGTCTCTTCATTTTAATATGCTGCATAGATTAGTCATGGCTTTTTTCAAGGAATAACTATCTTTTAATTTCATAGCTGCTGTCACCACCTGCAGTGATTTTGGAGCCTTCCCCCTACCCCAATATATAGGAAAAACAGTGTTTCCATTGTTTCCTCATATATTTGCCATGAAGTGATGGGACAAATGGACTAATGAAGGGATTAAACAATGGCTGTGACTCTGAGAATAGAAGGCAAATATAAATGAATCTGTGATGAGAAGAATTAAAAATGATAGACCGCACACAAAAGTTACCTAGAAACAGGAAGAGAAACTGGTAGATTCAGAGATGACTTCAGATTTCAGAAATGGAAGACTGAAAGAATGGTAGTGTCTTTGACCTACCTAGAAAAGCAAGAACAGTTATGGTGGAAGACAGAGAATTTAGGTTTTAAGTAAGATGGATTTCAGGGCTCCCAGGTGGCACTAGTGGTAAAGAACCTACCTGCCAATGCAGGACATGTAAGAGATATGGATTTTATCCCTGAGTCTAGAAGATCTCGTGCAGGAGGGCATGCAACCCCCTACAGTATTCTTGCCTAAAGAGTCCCATGGACAGAGTCACCTGGAGGGCTACAGTCCATAGGGCTGCAAAGAGTTGGACATGACTGAAGTGACTTAGCATGCATGCACATGATGGATTTCAGGTGATAACTTAGTTTTTAGTATCAAATTGTTGTTGGTTAATCAAAGATGCTCAGAATCTAGTTTTAGGATTTCTCTTAGAGAGAGGAGAACCAAGGCTATGAAACTATCTGAGCTCTCTGAGAAACAGCAAAATGGAATTTCTCATTCTTCTCATCACACCCTCACTTAGAGGGAAGATAGTGATAAAGAAGAAAAATAAAATGAGGATGCATCCAAGATATAGGTCAAGAAGCAAGCAATACATCATTACAGAAATCAATGGGGTTTGGGAAGTTGTTTTTAAAGTGACTACAGGGTCTTTCCTGGAGGTCCAGTGGTTCAGAATGCAAGCTTCCACTGAAAGGGGCAAGGCTTCGATTGCCAGTCCAGGAACTAAGATTCTGCATGCTGCACAACATGGCCAAAAAAGAAATTGTCATGTTAAAAAAATAAAAATGTGACTATAATAATAGCCATTTGTTAACTTCTGAGAGTTCTATTTTTTAAACAACTCTATTGAGATATCCACAATATATAAAAATTGTATTTAGTTCAGATATACAACTTAATGTTTGGATCTATGTATATATTTTGAAAAGATCACCATAATTAAACTAAATAGCTTATCCATTACCTCTACATAATTACCACTGAGCATATGTGTGTCTGTGTGTATGTGTATTGGTGAGTAGATTTAAGATCTATCCTCTTAGCGAGTTCCAAGTATACAATATAGTATTAGCTGTCATCACCATGTTGTACATTAGATACAAGGTTGGGGATCCCTGTGGTATTTCCACTGAATTCACTAGGATGGTTTCTACATTAGAACTGCAAATCCTGGATGACACTATCTTTGCACAAACTCAATTTAGTAGGACCAATTTTATTCACTATGCTAGATGTAATATCTTGCTACAGAAAACTTACATGATTTCCAGGATATGGTAGGTGGACACTTCTTTAAGGCATTATTTACATTCACATGAAACAGGTAACAATATATATTTCTAGCTTAGCACAAAGGACCATGTGAACTCTTCAGTTATGTAAAATATAATAATATTGGTCAAAAATATTGAGTGCATCTAAACATCCTGCAGAATATTAAAATGGCCCATTATAAAAATGACATGTTACTGGGTTACACAAACAAGAAATGCCTGGCATGGCAGAGGCCTTGGTTGATGCATTTACTCTTGGACATGGAGAATAAACCCTATGAAAATCACTACATCACATTACTACTCCATTTACCTCTTTAGGGGTTCTGTGGCTAGAAGCTTCTTGACACATGATATATAAAATACAAGACAAACTCTTACATCTTTGCCAATAAAGGTGGGAGTACAATGTAGTACTTCTTACATTATAGAGGCAGTGTATTTCACATCTAGGTATATTGCTCAAGGCTATGTTATCAGTGACATTGAGGCTGCCAGTTTCTAGTGAGACAGAGCAAGAAGGTCCGGGCTGTGGTGTGAGTGGCCCTGCAACTTGGGGACTCGTGATCTACCAAAATTGTTTTAGTTGTGGGCCAAGATGTGTGGCATTTATGGCAAAACAACAATGAGAACACCAGTGGTCCAGAGTAAGTCCATAACATTTTTTGTTTGTTTGTTTTTTAAAAAGCAATTCCTGGTATATTTTGAAAGTCAGTATAGATGAAACACAACAAATACAGGGCTTCAACTGACCATGATTTGGCAGTTCTGATCATGAACCAGAATTCTTCTTCTTCTTCTTCTTTTTTTTTTTAAAGAATTCTTCTTGTCTGTTAAGTCATTAAGTTTGATCAGGGCACTCAGTGGTCCATTATAGGATGTAATCTGAGGTAGCACAAGCAAGCCCAGAGAGTGAAAGCATGAGCACGTTGCCCCGAACCCACTATCATCCACCATACTGCACCAGCTCCTCTCCTTCGGCTCACACCTACAGCTCTGTGGAAGATCAGTGCTGATCCACTGAGAGAGGAACAAAAAGCCAGTTAAGTGTTGCTTGTACACAGGTGAGCTCAGTATTTCTGTACAGGCTGAAAATGGAAAGCAGCTATGTTTCATTCTCACTGAGGCACACCCTTGCAAGACTTTGGTGAAAGATGATTTTCCAAAAAGGGTAAAGCTGTGGCAGTGTGCTTGATCACCTACTTTGCTCACAAAGGGGTAAGACAAAGCTTTGAATATATGTGGAATCAAAAAAGATTCCATGAAGAACTATAAAGTTCTCAAAGGATGAATGCCTGCACCTGAGAATCAAGCCAGAGTCCCATTGAACTTAAGCTCTGGTTGCCACCTGGTCACTGTAGCTGCTCTATGTGCAGAGGTCAGTAAGCATGAAGAGGAGCTATCATGGCAGGAGTAATCAGCCCGGTAATGGAAGGACGTAAGGGCTGCGTTTACATGGTGAAGGGCAGGAAAGTATCTGCTAACACACAAGTAACCTCTTGGGCTTCTCGTGACACTCCCTTATCTAATTTTGGTGGTTAGAGTATAAGTGAAGCAACCTTAAGAACATGGTGATAAGGGGCTCAGACACCTTGAGGATAACTTCATTGTCATCCCGGTGTGAGCTAAGACCAACAAAGGTGTTAGCAGATGGTGAGGACAACTGAGAATGTATAGTGGGGGAAGGAGGTGATAAATATCAGTAAGTTCAGAGATCAGCTGTAGAGTTGGGACCTGTAGTCCATCCCACTACCCTTCCTTTTTTTTCTCCTAGAAAGAAAGACTTAACAGAATGATGAAGGTGTTGCTTCCTGAACAAAGAAGTGGATCTGAGTGGCACAAAAGATGGTTGGGCCAGGATATCTCCATTCAATGAAGAATGTCTTGCCTTTGTTGCTGGGTTTCTGATGCAACAGACAGCACCAGCTCTTGGCCTCTTCAAGGTTGCTTCAGAATAAAAATCTGCCTGTCTTACAATGGCATACTTCTAAGTTGACCAGTAGGTGAAAATGGGATATAAAATATATGGACATTTTAGCTCAACATGGGGCTGATTTGAAGTACTGTTTAATACCAATTGACAGTGTCTTTTAAGTTCATATGACCCTCTCTGCCCACTTTTGCTTCCTTCCTTCCCTTTTTCCATCATGTACTCTTGTAAAATTCCTGCCCACTGCGCTTACTATGTCTCCTTCCTCAGGTTATATGGCTATCACTGCTGCCACATAAGCCACGTGAGTTATGAGAAGTGTGACTGTGCCACAAAATGACCACATTACAGAAAGCATTATTTACCTTTTCTCACAAATGTCATTATTTTTTATATTTCTAAACTACCATTTTGTTGAAGTCATTATTTGATTAACACTTTAAGGTTAACTATTTTAAGGTAACTATTCCTCCAGTTACTACTTCTCAACATTGCCTGTAAGATAAAACTTATAGGTTGCTAGTTTGCTACTTTTACTGCCACCTTCACCTAAGAGATATACTGTAGATGAGCTAACTAATCTGTCTGGATTCAGTTTTGTTATCCAAGAAATAATGAACAAAAGGTATGACGTTATATGCAGAGAAGCTTTGTTCTATCTGTACACACTACAATACTGTGCCAAAATCAATGGTATTAGAAGATCTAAAAGACTGAAGAAGTAGTTTTTAATCCAAGTCTGTGGTTCAAATAAGGCACTAGGGTAGAAAGGTTTGGTGTCTTAGTTTTGAAGTGAGATTTTTCAAGATCAGAAATTTTTATTCAATAATCTCTAATAATGAGGCAATTCAATACTGTACACTTCTCCGATTAGATAAAACAAAGACTCTGCAATTAGCTAAAATACATGAATTTGCAAAACCAAATGAAATCTCTGCTTTATTCTTACTAGGATATTCTTTCTTTGTTCAACTTAGTTTGAAAACCTCCATTTTTTATTGCAGCCTGCAAAGAGTGATTGTACTTTCTAAAAAGTAAATGAGATTGAGATTATTTAAAGATCTTTTATGTGAAGTTTAGAAGCTTAAGATACTGTGTGTGCCCGAAGAAATCTCATCATCAGATGCCTTTGAAAGTCCTACTTGTGTTTCACTCTGTTTTGATATGTCTTTAGTTTTTCTAATCAATGAACACAACTGCTGCACACAATCCCTAAGGCAAGAGTTGCCATAAATAGTCAGTTTTCAGCATGAGAAAAAACAAACTGAAAGAGTGTTCCAGAATATGTTTACTAGTATTACTGACATAAAATTTCAATAACCCCATGGCCACCACACATTGTGAATGGAAAATGCATTATTTTCAGTAGAATCTGTGTCCTTCATATTATCTGGTAATCCTACTTCGGTGTCAGTTTCAAAAAAAAAATAATTTAAGAATTTTAAAAAATACTAGGTGGGTTAGGCAAGTATGACAACAAAACTTTAATAAAAGAGAGGTCTTTAAAAAGTATTCCCATTTTTTTAATCAATTCTCTTTATCAACTATTTGTATTAATAAAACAAATGGCTGAATACATTCTGAATTTCTTTAATCTATCAAACAAAACCTAGGAAGTGTAGAGGAAATGCTTAACACAGAAGACATAGTCATGCTCTGGAGGGTAATTCTCTATGTGGCAATGAATGTCTACCATTATAGACATTGTTAAGTAACTAACTTAAGGATATAGTCTTTTTAATCAGGCAGCTCTGGGCAATTTCTGAGTTCTACCATTCACCCATCATGCAACTTGGTTAATAACCAAATTTTGCTAACTTCAGTTAACTCTTTAACAAAATGAGGATATTAACAGTATTTACCTCATAAGATGGTTTAAAATCTAAAAGGAAAATGCACATAAAGAAGCTGACACTGTTTGTATATAATACATTTTAGTATTTCTTCTCCTCCTTTTCTTCCTCTTCCTTCTCCTTGGTGTTAGAATTTTATGATGAAACTAGGAATCTGAAAATCTGGCAACTTTTAAAAGAATCTCACTGGACCTTGCTTCTTATCTTGAAGCATCATCCTCTGAAGAAGCCTTCCTACTCTACTGATTTAAATTAGTCCTCCAAAGTAATTCTTCTTATTACTCAATTTTATTTTTCTCTTAGCATTTAATATCACTATCTTGATGATTTATTTATTTGTGTGCATGCATGCTCAGTTGCTCAGTCCTGTCCAACTCTTTGCGACACCATGGACAGTAGCCTGCTAGGTTTCCCTATCCATAGGATTATTCCAGCACAAATACTGGAGTGGGCTGCCATTTCCTCCTCCAAGCTATCTTCCCGACCTAGAGATTGAACCTGAGCTCTGGCGTTGGCAAGTGGATTCTCTACCACTGAACCACCTATTTCCGATTTTATAATTAATTTCCAATTCCAATGTCTGCCTGTGAAAAGAAAGACTGATTCATCCTGGCATGTACTAATGCATGTGTGCATGCTAAGTCACTTCAGTCGTGTCCAACTCTGTGTGACCATATAGACTGCAGCCCACCAGGCTTCTCTGTTCATGGAATTCTCCAGACAAGAATACTGGAGTGAGTTGCATACTCTCCTCCAGGGCACCTTCCTGACCCAGGGATCAAGCCCATGTTCTTATATCTCCTGCATTGGTAGGCAGGTTCTTACCACTACTGCTACCTGGAAAGCCTGACATGTACTAGGCACATGACAAATTGTAGTAAATGGAAGAATGAATGATCTTTCTCTTCTTGCTTCTTCACCAGAAGGGTCAGCTGTTCACTTATAATAAAAAAAGACCACCAGAAGACTTGCTGATGACACATAACTTAGACATTGTGGCAAGGGAGAACATTAGCTTCACAAAGGTCTTATCAGAACCTCAAAGTTTAAAATTGGGTTATGGTACAGTCAGCATTTTAAGGGCTTGAGCTGAGTGATTTTAAGGTGAGTCCCTGGTGGCTCAGACATTAATGAATCCACCTGCAATGTGGGAGACCTGGGTTTGATCCTTGGGTTGGGTTGGGTAGATCCCCTGAGGAGGACATGGCAACCCACTACAGTATTCTTGCCTGGAGAATCTCATGTACCAAGGAGTTTGGTAGGCTATAGCCCATGGGGTTGCAGAGAGTCAGACAGACTGAGCAACTAAGCACAGCACAGAATTTACAGGGTTGGAAAGAAGTTGGATTACTATTGTGAGGTAATTTTTTTTCCCCTTGATTGTTGTGTTCAACAAGATGAAAGACATGAAATCAGTCATGATAAGTATGATGTTTAGTTGTTCTGATATCTGACTTTTTAAGAAATGGTATTTCCTGCAGTAAGCATCTGAGTTATTTTTACTTGTTTTCAGGATTGCCTAACAAAGAATAGAAAATCATGCTTCACTCAAGAATTGTTAACACAGACCAAGAAGTATTACTTGACTCATTATTATTTAACACAGAGGCATAGAATTATTTGGTTTCAGTTATTAAAGTTTTATTTTTCTTATGACACACAGATATCTGTCTTATTATTGCACTATTATTACTTTAGTATAGGTGGCTCAAATCGTAAAGAACCTGCATTCCAATGCAGGAGACACAGGTTCTGGTCTTGAGTCAGGAAGATCCCCTTCCTTCCCCAGGAAGAAAGGCATGGCAACCCTCTCCAGTATTCTTACCTGGAGAATGTCATGGACAGAGGAGCCTGGCAGGTCCATAGGGTCCCAAAATGTTGGACACAACACATGCACACTCACGCATGCACACGCATGCATGCATTACAGCTTGATGATGCAATTTTAAGTTTTCATTTGTGCTTTGCATTACATTATTCTAGAGTTCCTCTTTAGGTTATTTCCTGTCTCCTTTACTGAATACACCTACATGGTTGCCACATGTTCAGTGCACATCCAGATTTAGGCCTAAGATTTCTTGCAATTTTTAATCTACCATTACTATTTAGATATATCACCCATGGTAACATAATCTGTTGGCAGCTGACTCTTAAATATTAAACTTTTATTATGAACTTTCTCCTAAATTTCAATCCACTCATATATAAACTAATCCACATTTATAAGACATTGTTCCATCTTTACATCCTTGTCTGTATATCTGAATATCAATATGTGGGAATCCTTATGCAGTAGATTAAAAAAAAAAAAAAAACCTTCCATCAGAGCTTTTCTTGTGTGGGTGGGCTTAATGTTTTGGAAATAAATAACTTTGTTCAGTCACTGACCCCTCACTCACATCCTATTATAGTTTTTGGTTGGTATCAGTAACAATAGTTGTAATGTCTCCCAGAATAACCTTTCTGTTTAATTCATGGCCAAGAAAATAGTTTAGTTGGATCAACTGAAAAGTGATTTTTATAAAGAGAGTTTTCTGAGATTTCTTAAAGACTTTCTCTTCACTCCACATGGTATCCAGATTAAATTTTCTAAAAATCTGTTTGAATTGCTATTTAAAACTCTTCAGTGATATGGAGTTTCCAATCATTTAACATTTTATATCACCTCTCTAGCTTAATATGTATTGTTACTTATAATGAGACTGTGATCAATTTTAGAGTTTAGGTACATTTTTCCCTATATCATTGAACTAGTCATGCTAGACCACTTGCTATGCTTTAAACATGTTGGACATTTTTCTCTATTCTTGATCACATATTCTCTTTTAGAATATTCTTTCTCTTGGTCTTATTCACCTTTAAATTATCATTCCAAATTCCTCTTCAATGGAATCTTCCCAAAGTTGTCTAACCCACAGGGTTAAATCAAATGGACTCAATGACAATGTTACTTTGTAACAGAGGAGATGTACATTCCATCCCTGCATCAGTAAGATCCTCTGGAGGAGGGCATGACAACCCGCCATAGTATTCTTGCCTGGAGAATCCCATGGACAGAGGAGCCTGGTGGGCTACAGTCCATGAGGTCACAGAGTCAGACACTACTGAAGCGACTTTGCATGCATGCATCCTGACATTCTCAATTCACTGTTTTTGCTTTTGCTTTATCTTCTCATATTCAATATACAAAACCTCATGATTAGGGAGTTTTTTTACACCCTTTATACACTCTGAAGACTCAACACATTACAGTTTAAAATTATGCAATATCTTCATTGTCAAGCGTCATCAGTTTTAGAGATTTGACATTCAGAAAGGCATTACATGGCTCATAGAAAGCTCTCTAAAGGGCTAGGGCCATGAGGTGGAAATGCAGAGTGATTTGGTTCACTGGAATTTAACAGGCAGGTGAATGAATAAACAAGCAAGAGCATCAGAGAATTGTTCTGAGATGAAAAGTACCTTCAGGCCCTTAAGGCAGCACTGGAAACATTCTTATTTAATAGGCTATAGTACTACTCAGTCTTTTCTTACATAATGTATTGTCTTTGTTTCTATCTTATTAAGTGTGTGAAATATATTGAAGTAAATTTGTTTCTAGTCTCTTCATGAAAAAAGTATATAGTTTATCATCTTATAGGAACTCTAAAAGGCAAAGAAACTAGGTTTTCAAATATTTTGCACACAGAATTTTTTCCAAAGTAAAGCCCCAAATATTTTCCTTTAGCTACTGAATTTCCTTCAGGAAAAAATGTAAGGTTTATTACTTTATTGCTTCAATTGTTATTTTTTGAGTAAATTTGTCTTAAAAGTAGAAAGCAGCACATAGTAAGCTTTCAAGAAGCCCACATTTATTAAATTTAAAGATATAGGCTAGTCAGATTCAGTTTTTTCTCTTCTGTGTTTTACTTCTCAGTTAATTGAATAAAATATTTTATTTCTCAATTATATAATTGATTTCCTTTCTGGAAAATAAATCACAATTTCTGGAAGATTCTAAGTTCATTTCTATGTACTGACTAAAATGACAATTCCCATGCATCCATTAACTATTTTCTAAGAACTATTTCCCAGGTGTTCTGAGGAATCCTAGTCTCATGAAATCATAAGATGAAGTGTAAGAAAAGTCTGTATTGAAGTACATTGCAAAGAACTATTAAATTTTCATCTTGAGATTCATAGTGCACATTTCAATTTTAAAGGTCTAAGGAGTCTCATAGGAAATAAATGTTTATTTTTTATTTAACCTGGAGCCTTCCTAGTATTTTACATAGTATTATTCAAAGCAGTACTTTTCAAACCATCTCTGTTAAAGAGCAGTTGTGTTTTTGTGCAGTTAAGTCATCATGGTATAATAATTTTATAAAATATTAAAATATGTGTTATTATTAACTCAATTTCTTTTTAGCTTCAACAGAGATAATATAACACTTTCACATTTCTAGAAAATGCAAAATACTTACACTCAGTTTCTCTTTGTGAATTGAGCCTAGTTCACAAGTCATCATTTGACCAGCACAGTTATAGCATACATTGATTGCCAGAATTCAAGAAGTTTCTTCAGATTAGTTATAGAATAATTGACAGTAACATAATATTAATAATTTTAAATATTTTCAGCAAACTTGGTTCACTTGAGATATATAATATTCATTATTTTCCAAATTAAAAAAAATAACTCATGATCTACATGATTTCTTACCCTTTTTCCAAAATGATGTTCATAGATTGACTTTTCCTAATTTTAAATGTACTCATATAAAATAATACCTTGTTGTTATTCCTGCTATGACTTATAGATTGATCTTTTTGTATGTTGCAGTGTATTAATCTTCTGGTCTAATTCATTATTGGAAGGTCAACTGGATTTGCACCTGAAAGATTAAGGATCTGATAGGAAATGTTGGAGGATCAAGGATCAGCTAAGGTGAAGAATAGAACAGACTGTAATAATGTCTTGAGCATCTTCTTCAACTATTTATCATGTTACTTAATGATACATTACGTATTGCCTCTGTTAAATGGTAGTGATACTGAGATCCTAACACTGAGCTCAGTTAATATCAGAATCCTTGTTATCTTTGACAGTTTGATTTGGATGGAAGAATTGTTTACTTCTAGCAGCCAGTACTCAGCCTTGGCTAGTTCCTTTGTCTGTGAACCAGAGGAGTTAAAAAGTCTGCCTCCATGGTTCCTAAATTCAAGATTGCAGCATGTGACTTGGCTGGCCTGGAGATCTGAAATATCTATCCATTCTACCTGTCTATCTATCTATACATTATCCCTTAAGTATCACACTAAATCATGCTAGTTCAGAAATCTGAGGTAGGGCCAAGCTTACATCACTACAAATTCTCAATGCCATCCTGATACACAGCCAGTTTGAGAAATTAATTCACTGTGGCACAAACCTTTGAGTAACTAGGATGAAGGCTTCCCTGGTGGCTCAGTGGTAAAGAATCTGCCTGCTAATGCAGGACACATTGGTTCTATCCATGATCTAGGAATATCTCACATGCTTGGAGCAACTAAACCCCTGTACTCTGGAGGTTATACTCTAGAGCCTGCATTCCACAGTAAGAAGCCACCACAGTGAGAAGCCCACACATCACAACTAAAGAATAACCCCTGCTCACCTTGACTAGAGGAAAGCCCATGCAACAATCAAGACCCAGCACAGCCATAAATAAATAAATAAATAAAATTATTAAAAAAATAAACTTTTGGGGAAGTGGGATTACATGATGCAAGGCACCTTCTTTTCAATCTAGCTCTCATACTCCCTAACAGTTTTGCAGATGGGAAGTTTGGGGGAAGCCTATAGCTAGCTAAAGTAGTGACAGTTCAGCCATTACAAATTACAATATTAAGTGCTTCTGTCAGTATGTAGATGATTTTCAAGGTTTGAGCAGCCACAAGTATGAGTGTGGTCCACAGAGTTCTTAGAAAGTGCCTTTTTGTAAAAGCTTCTGTTATTTAATAATAAATAAGCTTCTATTATTTAAAAATCAATGTAAGAATGAATGCCAATTATTGAATATTCTGCTTATAAATTTCAGATCTTCTAGTTCCACACTTGTCTGTCCTTACTTAATCTGTGGCTTCCCTGGTGGCTCATTGGTAAGAATGCACCAGGTTCTATCCCTGGGTCAGGAAGAATCTCTGGAGAAGGATATGGCAACCCATTCCAGTATTCTTGCCAGGGAAATCCCATGGACAGAGTAGTCTGGCAGTCTAGAGCCCATGGAGTTGCAAAAAAGTTGGACATGACTTAGCGACTAAACAACAACAGCAACAACAACAGCAACAAAACTGATGTAGCAATAATGGATTCTGAGGGGAAAAAAAACAATGCTTTGTTACTACTTATACTCACCAAAAAAGCCTTAAGAGTCCCCTCAGCTTGACTAAACTTTAGAACACCTTCTTCCTGTATCAAGACTTTTGACTTCCTTTTCTTTGTTGTTGTTTCACTAAGTCATGTCCAACTCTTTGGGACCCAACAGACTATATAGTCTGCCAGGTTCCTCTGTCCATGGGATTTTCAGGCAAGAATACTGGAACAGATTGCCATTTCCTTCTCCAGGGGATCTTCCTGGCACAGGGATTAAATCTATGTCTCCAGCTTGGCAGGTAGATTTTTTACCACTGAACCACCTGGGACATGGAGCAATGGACTGGTTCAAAACTGAGAAAGAAGAACATTGAAGTTGTATATTGTTACCCTACTTATTTAACTTATATGTAGAGTACATCATGCAAAATGCTAGGCTGGATGAACCTGTAGCTGGAATCAAGACTGGAATCAATTTCTCATGCAGATGACACCACCTTAATGGCAGAAAGTGAAGAGGAATTAAACAGCCTCTTGATGGAGGTGAAAAGAAGATAGTGAAAAAGCTGGCTTTAAACTCAGCATTCAAAAACTAAGATCATGGCATCTGGTCCCATCACCTCATCACAAATAGATGGGGAAACAGTTGAAACAGTGACAGACTGTATTTTCTTGGGCTCCAAAATCACTGCAGATGGTGACTGTAACCATGAAACTAAAAGACATTTGCTCCCTGGAAGGAAAGCTATGACAAACTTTAGAGTATTAAAAAGCAAGACATTATTTTGCTGACAAAACCCATGTAGTCAAAGCTATGGTTTTTCCAGTAGTTATGTACAGATGTGACTGCTGAGTGCCAAAGAACTAACCTCTTCAAACTTGTGATGCTGGAAAAGATTCTTGAGAGTCCGCTGGACAGTAAGATCAAACCAGTTAATCCTACAGGAAATCAGCCCTAAATATTCATTGGAAAGACTGATGCTGAAGCTGGAAGCTCCAATATTTTGGCCATCTGATGTGAATAGCAGATCTTTGGAAAAGACCCTGATGCTGGAAAAGATTGAAGGAAGGAGAAGAAGGGAATGACAGAGGACAAGATGGTTGGATGCCATCACTGACTCAATGAACATGAGTTCGAGCAAGCTCCAGGAGATGGTGAAGAACAGGGATGCCTGGCATGCTGCAGTCAATAAGGTAGCAAAGAGGTGGACAGGACTGAGCAACTGAACAGCAACCTGGGAAACCCTTTTATCAATAGGATTTTTTTTTTTTTTTTTTTTTTTTAGAAAACTTGCAACTGCAAAGTTCTTCTCTGCTCTTTTGATATTTAAAAGTTTTCGAAAACCTTTGAGCAGTTTTAAAACCCAAGATGGTCTTTCTCAAGAACCCGAACCTTCCCTTTGAAATGCATTCAGGGAAGATAACATATACCTGGTAGTGTCTCAGGGAGGACAGAGGTTCAACTTCAGTGAGTGCTTTGCTCCAAGTTGTAAAAGGACTTCCATTCATAAGGATAGAAAATGTTTGCTCTTCCTTTGGGTAAGGTCAGTTAGCAAATATGAATCATCTATGATCACCTGGCCCTTCTAATACAATAGCCTTGAATAAAGTCTGTTTTAACTTTGTCCTGCACAATTTGTCTATTTTCATGTGTTAATCTAAATTTCAGTTCAGTTCAGTCACTCAGTCCTGTCCAACTCTTTGAGACCCCATGAATTGCAGCACTCCAGGCCTCCCTGTCTATCACCAACTCCTGGAGTTTACCCAAACCCATGTTCGTCGAGTCAGTGATGCCATCCAGCCATCTCATCCTCTGTCATCCCCTTCTCCTCCGGCCCTCAATCTCTCCCAGCATCAGGGTCTATTCCAATCAGTCATCTCTTCTAAACTTAGAGACTACTAAAATATTCTACTACTAATTTGCAACCATTGTTTATCTTTTATTACTATTTCTTTTTTTTTTTTTTTTTATTTCTATTTCATTACCTGGGCTTCCCAGGTGGCTCAGAGGTTAAAGCATCTGCCTGCAGTGCAGGAGACCTGGGTTCTATCCCTGGGTCAGGAAGATCCCCTGGAGAAGGAAATAGCAACTCACTCCTGTATTCTTGCCTGGAGAATCTCATGGTCAGAGGAGCTCGGTGGGCTACAGTCCATGGGGTCACAAAGAGTCGGACATGACTGAGTGACTTCACTGTCTTTCACTTTCACTATTTCATTGCTGTGTATCTGATAATATCAGGTTACTTTGCATCACTTAAGTAAAAATGTATTCCTCATAATAATTTATCTCCAACTGTAGAATATTATCTTTAATTGTAACTCATTATTTATACACATAAAACAGAGTAAAATTTGTATGCTAATTAAATAATATTCCAAGTATTTTTCTAAGCACTATTCTCCCTTTGGTATGCTCATATGTCTAGCTTAACAGAGCTTGTCTTGAGTTTTCCAGTTTCATATTTGCTGTATTATGTTGCATTAGCTTTTACCACATGATTCATCTGAAATGATAGTCATCCTATTCACTTATATGCTGTAATTTTAAAAATATATCTGGTTATTTTGATTTTTAATGGTTCTTGTTTTATTTTTAATGACATCTCT
>SJYC01041129.1:0-14056 GCA_006408675.1 Madoqua kirkii
AATATCCTCTTAGTATTTTAGCTTCTTTTTGTAATATTTTCCAAATGAGAATTGAAAAAAATAGTCAAATATTTTACCCAGTTCTTGTTGATATGTCTTTGCACAAGTTTATCATTTTTATTGCATTTATTTTTACAAAGAGTGTTCATTGTAAAATAAAACAGAAATATAAAATAGTTTTTGGACTTTTCAATAACCACTTGGAGAATGATAGAAGTCTTTTGTAATATTCAAGAGAAATTATAATTGGTTATCAGTCATCTTGGCATATTCTTACACTTTTGCCACCAGGATGCATTTAAAGACTATTCCTTACTTTTAATTCAAAACAGTAAGAGTTAAACATTATATTTAATGTTAATTTAATACATATTAAGGATGTATTATTTAATGTACTTTTCTGGCCTTGTTTCATTTTTTTTTTTCTGTTATGTAGTTAGAATAGGAAAAGGAGTCCAAAATGGCAGTGACTAAAAGACAACCATAACACCACACTGATGGCAGAAAGTTAGAAGAACTAAAGAGCCTCTTGATGAAAGTGAAAGAGGAGAGTGAAAAAGTTGGCTTAAAACTCAACATTTAGAAAATTAATATCATGGCATCTTGTCCCATCACTTCATGGTCAATAGATGGGGAAACAGTGGAAGCACTGACAGACTTTATTTTGAGGGGCTCCAAAATCACTGCAGATGGTGACTGCAGCCATGAAATTAAAAAACGCTTGCTCGTTGGAAGAAAAGTTATGACCAACCTAGACAGCATATTAAAAAGCAGACATTACTTTGCCAAAAAAGGTCCATCTAGTGAAAGATATGTTTTTTCCAGTAGTCATATATGGATGTGAGAGTTGGAGTATAAAAAAAGCTGAGTGCTGAAGAACTGATGCTTTTGAACTACAGTGTTGGAGAAGACTCTTGAGAGTCCCTTGAACTGCAAGGAGATCCAACCAGTCCATTCTAAAGAAAATCAGTCCTGAATATTCATTGGAAGGACTGATGCTGAAGCTGAAACTCCAATACTTTGCCCTTCTGAAGCAAAGAAATGACTCATTTGAAAAGGTCCTGATGCTGGGAAAGATTGAAGGCAGGAGGAGAAGGGGAGGACAAAGGATGACATGGTTGGATGGCATCACTGACACAATGGACATGAGTTTGAGTAGGCTCTGGAAGTTGGTGATGGACAGGGAAGCCTGGCGTGCTGCAGTCCATGAGGTTACATAGAAAAGTTATGACCAACCTAGACAGCATATTAAAAAGCAGACATTACTTTGCCAAAAAAGGTCCATCTAGTGAAAGATATGTCTTTTCCAGTAGTCATATATGGATGTGAGAGTTGGAGTATAAAAAAGCTGAGTGCTGAAGAACTGATGCTTTTGAACTGCAGTGTTGGAGAAGACTCTTGAGAGTCCCTTAAACTGCAAGGAGATCCAACCAGTCCATTCTAAAGAAAATCAGTCCTGAATATTCATTGGAAGGACTGATGCTGAAGCTGAAACTCCAATACTTTGCCCTTCTGAAGCAAAGAAATGACTCATTTGAAAAGGTCCTGATGCTGGGAAAGATTGAAGGCAGGAGGAGAAGGGGAGGACAAAGGATGACATGGTTGGATGGCATCACTGACACAATGGACATGAGTTTGAGTAGGCTCTGGAAGTTGGTGATGGACAGGGAAGCCTGGCGTGCTGCAGTCCATGAGGTTACATAGAGTTGGACATGACTGAGCCACTGAACTGAACTGAGCTGAAAAGACAAAGAAAGGGAAAAGCCCATGAATATGGTTCAAAAGAAAATCCATGAACTGGACGGAGAACTTCAGGTGAAACAAACAGCCTCCTAGTTAGCCCAGTTTGCATAGGGCAGGCTCAGCAGGGGGGGAGAAGACAAAAACTTATAAAAAGAGGATGCCAAGAAGAATTGAGGCCTCCCCTTAGGGGCCAGTCTGCTCTCATGCCTGGAGGGTATACTTTCATCTCCTTGTTGAATAAAACCCTGAGCTGGAACAGAGCTGGAACACTGGTCTGCCATTTCAAATCTTTGTTGCAGCTAGACAGAACCCAGGAAATTACACACTCCCCCAACATTTCACATTGTGGGCCCAGAAATTCTTACTTCAGTCCATGGATTTTCTTTTGTTTCATTTTCACAGGTTTTTCCCTTTCTTTGTCTTTTAGCTACCATCATTGTGGACTCCTTTTCCTATTCTAACTACCTAACACTTCATATTCAGCAACTAACTGTAGTTTGATCCATGGCTATTAACTCTTGTAGATGCACCATCACCAAGCTCATTACAAATTAAAGCCTTAGCTTAGAAAGTAGACTTGTGCTTCCCAGGTGGTGCTAGTGGCAAAGAATCTGGCTCCAATCCAGGAGACATAAGAGATGTGGGTTCAATTCCTGCATCCAGAAGATCCTCTGGAGAAGGAAATGGCAACCCACTCTAGTATTCTTGTCTGGGAAATCCCATGGGCAGAGGAGCCTGGCAGACTACAGTCCATGGGGTCCCAAAGAGTTGGACATGACTGAAGTGACTTAGTACACACACAGAAAGTAGATGGATAAGACTGGAGATGAGGATTTTAACTGTATTTTGTCATGTAAGATAATTCAATTGAGTTTGGTTTCTAAGTTAAAGAAATAGAAACACAGACAGGTTAAGGTCCCAAAAGTTACATTGTCAGAGGTGGCATAACAAGGACCTGACTGACAGCCTTAGGAAGTGTCAGTTTTCCATCTCTGTTTCCTAATACATTACCTGGCACATCTTTATAATTCAAGTCCCATTTGCTCTATCCTTTTGATCATTTTCCACTGCTAAAATCCATTGAGCTTAGGAAAATCGTTCTGTGTTGTAACAATGCTTATCTAAATGTGAAATACCACAATTCAGGTGTCTATAATCAAACTCATATACTCAGTTTTAAATTTTAGTAATTCAATGTGCTTAGAGTTACCTATATGCCTGGATTTTGAAGTAATGGACTTCATGTATTTTAAAAACTGTTTTTCTCTATTCCCAATCTCCCCTTAATTTTACATTGCTTGATGTGCTTTCTGTAGCCCTCCTGGTCCCACCCCAACACAGAGCAGAGGGTAAGCATCCCCTGGAGCTACTCCTATTCCCTTTCTTTAAATTAGCTGATTATGGGCTGAAATAGATGTCATTCTCTCAGAGGTGTGCAACTTCCTTCTTCAAAATGACCAGTCTCTACAGACCAATTAAGCAAAAGAATGCTGAGCCTGCTTCTGAAAGGTAAAGCTCTCAAAACACACAGCAACTGTCAGCCTGTGTACCTCTAAGCAATTTCTGTGAGAGGATTTTCTGAAAGGTTGAGCTAATGGGTTTGAATACAGCTGTGCAGAAGGTTTTGCAGAGCCAGCAATACTAAGGAAATGTCAGTTTTTGCCAGTTTCCTAGAACAGCAGTTCTCTGCTTGCATAAACAAAACAGCATAGGAGTGCAAAGCATTCCTTCACCCCTAAAGACCACTTCCCACTTGGGGTAAGCAGCAGTTTTGAACTCAGACCACTGTGTGGCCTTCAGCTACTTAAACATAAAAGGGCAAGTCAACTTTTATAGAGCAGGTTTGGCTAAGCTTCTACTTTAATCCTTTTCCCTAAGCTTTTATCTTCTTTGCAAGGGGAATTTCTCAGCAGCCTTTTCTGCATAATGATATCTGAAATGCTGTCACCACTAATCGATCTCAGATTTTTCTGAAGGAGTATCATATATTACTGGGAAATCAAGCTGAATATAATTTATTTATTTAACATTAATTTTATTTCAATATAGTCAATGGAATGAACCTAGTCTTCAGAGTCCAGTAGTCTTGGATCAGAACCCTGAGTTTGATTCCCTAATAGCTGAGTGTTTCTAGGTGACTTAGTTAACCCTTTCCTGTTACAGTTATGTCAACCCACTCCAGTGTTCTTGCCTGGAGCATCCCAGGGGCGAGGGAGCCTGACAGGCTGCCGTCTATGGGGTCGGAGTTGGACACAACACTTGTAGTAGTAGTAGTCTCCATTTTCAGCTTAGGCATATGGTAGAAACATCTGCTCACATGCCTGCAATGTATTTAAAGAGTGTCAGGCATCATATGTACTCTCAATGAGTGTGTCTCCTTTTTCCATACTCTGTATATTCTAAGAACAAATCAATCTATGTTTTTTTTAAATTATTTTTTTAGTAGACTATAGTAAATTTTCAACCATACTCCTATGTTTAACTAACACTGATATTTTCTCACTTAGGGAAGAACAGTGTTTTGGATCAATCTGATGCATGAACTATTTTTATATGGTTCACAAGTACAGAATTATTTTCACACATTTTTTTAAAGTAAGATTAAATAAAAAAGAATAATAGCTTCTAACACAGGGAAATGATACAATATTAAAATTTTGATGTCCAGAAATAAAACTTCATGGAAATTCAGACATGGACTTATGTTTAGAAATTGTTTATGTCTCTCTTGGTGCCACAAGGCATGGGTGAATAATTGCAACAGAAGCCAGATAGCTTGCAAGGTCTAAAATATATACAATCTGGTCCTTAACAGGTAAAATTTACAGACCCATGGTCTGGAATTTTTAATATGATTATGTCAGTATTCTAAGAATGACCTCATTGAATAGCTCTGGTGCTCAGTCATGTCTGACTTTTCTATGACCCTATGGACTGTAGCCCACTGGGCTCCTCTGTTCATGAAGTTTTTCCAGGTTAGAACACTGGAGTGGGTTGCCATTTCCTTCTACAGGGGCTCTTCTGTAGATCATTGCTCGAAAAATATCAACCTATCTAGTAAAGTTTAATATGGAACCAAACAAAATGTTCATATTGACTTTTTGTTAATTGAAGCATAGTGCTTGTTTTCTAGGATGTGAATCATTGGAGATTGAAGTTCAAACACATACTGTATTCTAAAGATTCAATCTGGAGTCAAGAATCTTTAAAGCCCTAATCATTCTAGTTAGCTTTTCTTGCAATTTGTGTAACTCATTGCCCTACCTAGTAAACAGGTCTTCTATTTGTAATTCAAATAACCATTAGGCTTCATCATATCTAAACTTTAAAAATTTAAATTATGTTCTTACTATCCTTTATCCAAATGTTCCTTATCACTCTTAAACTTAGTATTTTATTTAATAAAGTAAAAATTATGTTAATATCTTTAAATGTTTTTGAAGAACTTATTCTCAAACTCTTTAAAGTAGCCTTAATGGCTTTTAAAATGAGCTGAGTTTTCTGAGGAAATCATAGAAAACACAATGCATTAATTTCTCAACACGTTGGCTTCCTGGACTACAAAATAATTACAAAGCACATTTTTTGTCCTTTATGTCAAGAATTTTCTTTAATATTTTGAAAGATACCATACTTTATTTGAGAGCTCTATGAATTTAGTGCATTTAATTTAAATAAGAAAATTTGGCAAATGTTGAGAAAACAAGTAGAGGGAAGTTATACCTTATCTTATATTTTCTTGTGTGCTTGTAACCATTTCATATTCTTTTCAGTTTTTTGATACCCAAATAAATGTGTCCATTCCCCTACAACATTCAAATGAAAGGATGAATGAAGGACAAAAGGATTGAGATCCAAAGAAACAGGACAGTAAAATAAGCTGTTAAAAATTAGGGCAGCATGATAGGCAGGAAACAATTAGGGCACTGCAATTCAGAGATAGGGAGAAGTAGAGGGCAAGGAATAACACAATATGACAGGTGAAGAATGAGCTGGGTCTTTACAGTATAAAAGAAAGTTGAAGTATAAAGGAAGTTGAAGCACTTGGATAGGGAGGGGAAATCAAATGAACATCTGCTGACTCCAAATAATGTGTCAACACTCCAAAGGTGAGATATGAAACTAAACAGGAGAAGCAGCCATTAAAGGGTGCCAGATTGTTTATGAGAAATTAAAGAGATTCCATGAAGATGAAAGAGATTTGTCTGTTCCCATAATAGCAGACATAATTTTATCTTTGGGTGGTTCCCTCTTCAACATATGTCTAAGTTTTTAATAGATTTTTAAAACCCTAATACACTGCACACAGTTGGTTTGATTTTAAAACACCACAATTGAAATAATTCTGGCTCTGTTTTATTTAAGCATTATTTTACAATTTCACATGGTGTTTTATACGTTTTGTATCTTAGGACATTTTGACTGTAGCATGAAACCAGGCATTAGAGCATTTTAGACTCTCTGATGGGTACATCTAATGCAATATTGTTATATTTTTTTAGGAAAAAACTTAAAATAATGCAAATTTTAAAATTGATAATTTATTATTATTTTATTAGTAGGAGTAAAATTGCTTTACAATGTTGTGTTACTTTCTGCCATACAACTTATTACTCTACTCAAAGATACTTCTTTCTAGATGTATTTTTTATTGATTATGTATTTAAAAATCTATATTGCTAATGTCATATATCTTGGAGAAGGAAATGGCAACCCACTCCTGTGTTCTTACCTGGAGAATCCCAGGGATGGGGCTGTCTCTTATACACATCTAGATGTGTATAAGAGACAGGTTTTATATGACTGATTACTTAAAAACTTTATATAAGCCATTGATATTTTGTATCATAATTAAATATTTATAATGTAATAGTACAATTTTTCACAAAAGAAAGTAAAATATAACATCTAGTTTTGTATTCTTCCTACTTCTGACTTGATTTGTAAAACTAATATTTTTAAAATGTCAATATAATTAAACAAATTAGCAAATAACAACCACCTTTCTTCCCAGAAAAACAAGAGCAAGATTAGGATTAAGAAGAATAGCACCAATAAAAAGAAAGGCTAGATGCACTAGAGCATGGAAGATGTTTTCTTACTGAAATTTCCATCTAAATAATACAAGCTCTACATGAGGAACAGTAGTCTGAGGAATATACATTTTCTCAATGTGAGACCAATATCACTTACAAAATTTCACTGACTTCAAAGTTCTGAGGAGAAAATCAATAGAAACCAGTAAATGTTAACCCATACCTTATCCTGTATCAGGACTCTGTGCCCTGAATGCTATTATTTACTAAAAAATAATTTATGCCTGTATCTCTGAAAGCTTCCAGATAGGAGCAGTAAGTAGTGCTTTTTGTCACTTATTCAGAAAGGACACAATTCATTTATTAATATCTAGAGGCATTTTGACAGAATTTAAATATGCAAATTTTAAGTATCAACTACCAGGTGGTGCTACTGGTAAAGAATCTCCCAGCCAATGCAAGTAGCCACAAGAGATATGAGTTCGATACCGGGATCAGAAAGATCCCCTGGTGAAGAAAGGGACAACCCACTCCAGTGTTCTTCCCTGAAAAATTCCATGGACAGGGGAACATGGTGGGCTAAGGTCCATAGGGTGAAAAAAAATCAGGCCAGACTTAAGTGACTTAGCACACAAGCACACACCCCATGTAGAGAAGCACTTTTTAAAAATAACTAATGATAGTCACAGAGATATTATGCAGCTAAGATCAAAGAATAATTTACTGTAATATGAAAAAAAAAATAATAAGACGATTTTGCAGTGTCTCTTGTGGAAATGGAAATTCACTTCTCTTTTGTTGTTCAAGGATAAGCCCAGAGGGAAGCTCATCAGTTTTATATCCTCAGGTGAATCTATCAAATATATTCTGTGAGTAATAAAAGTAGGTTTGTCTTTAAAGTTTTTTAACTGTCATTTGTATTTATGTTTAATGAAAGCCCTCCTCTCAGCCCTTGTCATGATTCATTTTTTAATTCCTTTACAATCTCTCTTTTGCTACAGATTTCTTTGACACAAATTTTTCTTAAAAGCCAATTTTAATGCTTGTCAGAGGACCAAAAATCTCAAGATGATACTACCAACATTCCATAACAGTTTACAACCTTTGGAGAGTTATGGTGTTTGCTCTGTACTTAAAATTCTCTATAGACTTAGATGTTCAGCTTATTGGAAGAAATGTAGACAATTTTATCCTGAATTGCTAAACTTACACACATGTTTACAAAGAAAACAAGGAGATTATATTGTAAGCAAATCAATTATATCTTTCTCTAGAATTTGAAATAAGTGAGCTTTAAACCAAATATTTTGTTCACTATTTGTGCTCATTCATATTTATAGATTCCAAGTGATAATGTATAATTTCCTTAAAAAAATAACATAACCTATCAAAATGATAAATAAGCAATTACGTTTTTTATAGCTAAATTTTTATGCAATTCCTCCCAAGTGTTGTGTCTTTACATCCCAGGAGCCCAGTTGTATTCTAAACCAAGTACCAAAGACACCTACACAAACCATCTCTTTGTTAGAAAATCTACAGGCTCAAATTTACCCTCCTTTTCTTGCCAAGAAGCTATATGCCATTTCTTAGTTAGATCAAGATTTTCTATTTGTTGTCATTATCATGACCATACATTCCTTTCTGGTCCTGAGCTAGGTTTCAAAAGCAAATTAAGCAAAATTATGATATTCTGGACCAATTTCTGATTGAGAATCACCACTTTAGGCAACAAAGACCTTCTATGCTGCCTGCAAAAATAAGGAGACAATGAGATGGATCTTCAAATAAAACTATCATTGTCTTGTCTGATCCTTTAGTGATTTCTGGATTGGGATTTCAGGTCTGATATCATTCATTCCTTCACTCCATTGCTTGTTTAATTAAGGAAACTATTTTTAGTATCAACTAGGTGGCAGTGGCCTGAGAATACCAATAATAATGACCAATTTTATTGGATGTTTACATATGTGCTGAGTTAAAAGCTTGATATTTGTCATGATATATCTTGCTGAATCATCTGAGGTATGTGTGAATGTTATTCTCATTGTAGAGAAAAGCAAATTGAGGGTTAAGTAAATTGAATAGTTACTTAAGCAGGGTTACAAAGCTAAGCCGGAGCACGTACAATTAGAATCTATATACTAGAACTCCAGATATGACACTGTTTATAACTAAAATTTAAAAAAATAAAAGGATTTTTGGTGTAAGAATTCTCATAATCTAGTGGTAGAGATCAAGAATTAACCAGATAATTACATTGCAGTTTGACTAGTATAGAACTATATATATGCTATTATGGTAAGATATAGAAGGTGCAACAGCATATTTAGAGCGAATTTATTTTTGGATCATTCATCTCAATTTATTACCATATTGATTCCAATGCCTTTAAATAGGTTGTTATGCAAATAATACATGCAAAAGGTTCAGCATATCCTTAATATATATACCTGAAATGATGTTTGTTTTTGTCTTTTCCATTTATGTCTATATTCAAGACTGGTATTTCTCACTACTTATTCAATTCTCAGATTCTGTTTTATCACAAAGTAGAGAAATTTAATGCTATTTGTTAATATCGATTAAATAAAATTAACTTCTAGATTTATTTAACCTAACATGTATTATTATTGCAAAACTAGCACATAGTTCCTACCAACTTACAACTTATACACACCTGCCTTCAGGTATTGTCATATTTTTGTCATTTTTCACACAAGAAGTCAAATATATTGCTATCATTTATTCAGTTTTCCACATTTCTTTTCTTTGCTGTTTTTATGCCCCAGCACTCCGCTGAAGCTGTTCATGTATACATCACCACTGACTTCCTCATTACAAAGAAGAGCAGTCCTGACTTGCTCCTCATCTTCCAGGCTCTCTCACACACATCTGAAAAAACAGAATGGCTCTTTCTTCTTCAAACATTAAATTCTGTTGATTTCCGTGACACTATTGATGCCTCATCTTCCCCCCGCTTTACTGATGTTTCCTCTGAGCCCATTTTTTGGGTTCTACTTCTTTCCTCAATTTCTAAATATAGTTTCCCTCAGAGAGATGAATTGTTCCTAGGTTCCTTTTTTGTTAACTTTGTACTTTTTACACTTTCTTTCCTGGTAGTCTTATTTTGAATGTAAATATGGATTTATCTATCTGTATGTCTACAACTCATGTATTTGTCTGTAGCCCTAAATGCTATCCTGAATTTCAGTTTCATCTATAGTCTCTTGACTAATTCATTCATTCATTCATTCACTTTATCATTGTTAGAGAACATTCATTTTTTGTTGTTGCTGTTATTTAAAGAACTTTTCTAGATGCAAGGAATTTAATCTTCAACAATTCAGACAAAATCCCTACTCAAATGGTATATATATATATATATATTTTTTTTTTTTTAATGGCAGAGTTTTGCAGGGATGAATTTTCTCTTTGTATCTTAGGACATTTTGACTGTAGCATGAAACCAGGCATTAGAGCATTTTAGACTCTCTGATGGGTACATCTAATGCAATATTGTTATATTTTTTTAGGAAAAAACTTAAAATAATGCAAATTTTAAAATTGATAATTTATTATTATTTTATTAGTAGGAGTAAAATTGCTTTACAATGTTGTGTTACTTTCTGCCATACAACTTATTACTCTACTCAAAGATACTTCTTTCTAGATGTATTTTTTATTGATTATGTATTTAAAAATCTATATTGCTAATGTCATATATCTTGGAGAAGGAAATGGCAACCCACTCCTGTGTTCTTACCTGGAGAATCCCAGGGATGGGGAAGCCTGGTGGGCTGCCGTCTCTGGGGTTGCACAGAGTTGGACACGACTGAAGCGACTAAGCATCAGCAGCAGCAGTGGTAAGTCGCTTCACTCGTGTTCAGTTCTTTGAGATCCTATGGTCTGTAGCCTTCAAGGATCCTCTATCCGTGGTATTCTTCAGGCAAGAATACTGGAGTGGGTTGCTGTGCCCTCCTCCAGTGATCAAACCCAATTGGCAGGTGGGTTCTATCCCACTAGCACCACCTGGGAAGTCCCCATATCTATGTATATATAATATCTATTGAACTCCAGATACAGGAATTTACTCAGCTGAAATAAGATTAGTAACTGATGCTTGAATTTCATACACTGTAAAGTGATATCCATAACAACAGAAATAAGAATTGTTTTATCTTCACTGTACATAAAACACAAAATCATATTATCAGCACAGACAGATAAAAAGAAAATGGGCTAATACCAAGACACATATGTGGAAGTTATGCACTGTAAAAGTGAGAAGTCAAGAAATGCTTGCTAAAATGATATTCAGCCCCAAACAGTATCTGTGTGACATTTTTTGATAGTAAAATTCTGAGCATAACCAAGTTAATTAAGTTAATGAATAAGGAGTCTGATAGTGGCAAACACATTTATTATTTGCATGCTTTTTAGGTTCCAATCACTCTTAAAGACACATTTGAGTGCCTGCTACATCACTTCAGTTCAGCCACTCAGTCGTGTCTGACTCTTTGTGACCCCATGGATTGCAGCATGCCAGTTTTCCTTATCCATCACCAACTCCTGGAGTCTACCCAGACTCATGTCTGTTGAGTCAGTGATGACATCCAACGATCTCATCTTCTGTCATCCCCTTCTCCCATCTTCAAACTTTCCCAGCATCAAGATATTTTCAAA
Organism: Madoqua kirkii; assembly: GCA_006408675.1. Classification (NCBI taxonomy): domain Eukaryota; kingdom Metazoa; phylum Chordata; class Mammalia; order Artiodactyla; family Bovidae; genus Madoqua; species Madoqua kirkii. The sequence goes on from SJYC01041129.1 coordinate 11,466, forward strand.
AGAGTCTGTTCTTCACATCAGGTAAGCCAAAGTACTGGAGCTTCAGCTTCAGCATCAGTCCTTCCAATGAATATTCAGGACTGATTTCCCTTAGGATGGACTGGGACATATAGGATATTAATATCTGTGGTTGGAGAAGACTCTTGCGAGTCCCTTGGACTTCAAGGAGATCCAACCAGTCCATCCTAAAGGAGATCAGTCTTGGTATTCATTGGAAGGACTGGTGTTGAGGCTAACACTCCAGTACTTTGGCCACCTGATGCAAAGAGCTGACCTATCAGGAAAAACCTGACCTATAGGGAAACACTCTGATGCTGGGAAAGATTGAGAGCAGGAGGAGAAGGGGATGACAGAGGATGAGATGGTTGGATCGCATTATTCACTTGATGGACATAGGTTTGAGTGGACTCTGGGAGTTGGTGATGGACAGGGAGGCCTGGCATGCTATGGTCCATGGGGTTGCAAAGAGTCGGACACAACTGAGCAACTGAACTGAACTGAATGTCTGTTCTACATTATGAAATATAGAATCTGCTGAATTTTCATCTTTTTAATGATTAGCTACAATACACCATGTTGAATGAGGGAAAATTTTAACCTTTATAGTATCTCTCTTGCATATCTATGGATAGTCAATTCACAGATTTATATTTACTCAAGTGACATTAAAGCATGTTTAGTAGATAAAATGCCTTATCATTGGAAAAGATCCTGATGCTGGGAAAGATTGAGGGCAAGAGGAAAAGAGGGCAATAGAGGATGATGTGGTTGGATAGTGTCACTGACTCAATGGGCAAACTCTCAATTGGCTCTACTTTGAGCAAATTCTGGGAGATAGTGAAAAGAAAATGGAAGCCTCATGTGCTGTAGTTCATGGGGTCACAAAGAATCAGTCACTACTTAATGACTGAACAACAATAATGAATAAAATGCATGTCAAGTGGATGATTTAGATTTCTCGTTTCTTTTCAGAGTTAATATACCAAGGGTTTTAGTCTGCTCAGAACTCCAGGCCTCAGAACAAGTTTTCTCAAACCTGATAGTACATAGGAAAGCTTTAAAAAGATGTCTCTATATGAGCTCTATTTCTGGAGATTCTGATTTAATTGGCCTGGCAGTGGGGGTCGTCATTTTCTTAATATATATTTTAAAATATGTGTCATTTTAAAGCTTCCTAAATAATTTGAATGACAGCCATGTTTAGGAATTATCAGAGTATGATGTATTGATTAAGATATTGATAGGAAATAGACATCACTTTTAAAGAACTAACAGGAAAGGCCTTTTTACAGATAATTGGGCAGAGTTCAAAAAATCAAAAGGGATGAGACCAACAACATTAAGAAGTTTTTCACCAAGTTTAGGGGCATGAGGAGAGAGTGGTTTTTAATAGAACCTGGCAAGCACTATAGTCAGCAGAGAGGGTTTTCAGGAAAGGAACACTGACCATGAGTTAAAAAAAAAAAAATTATCCAAATCAAAAAGTAAGAACTTCTGGAGCAGGAAAAAGTAAAAAAAAAAAAAAAAAATCTGGAGACCCTGACATTTCTTGCATATGGCCATTTTCTCAATATTGTCTCTGGTTTCCTGGTTTTCAGATTCTGGTTCCATGCCAGGATAGGCTTTCATCTTTTTTTTTTTCCTATTGGAATATAATTGGTTTACAAAGTTGTGCTAGTTTCTCTTGTGCAACAACATGAATTAGTCACATGGTCATATGTATACATATATCTCCTCCCTTTTAAGTCTTCCTCCCACCCCTGCGTCCCACCCCGTTAGGTCATTGCAGAGCACCAAGTGGGGTTTTGTGTGCTATACAGCAGCTTCCTGGTAGCTATTCAAGCTATCCATTTAGAGCTAGAGGAATCTGACTCTTTCATCTATTTTATCATGTAGTGTGATCCTCTGCTTTAAAAAAAAAAAAAAGGCATGAACATTGCAGGACAACCATTCTTTTCTTTTACCTGAGTCCCTGTTTACTTTCCATATTGGTTGTTATTTCACAGTGACCTCTTTGAAATATGCCTGGTGTACTCAAGTCTCAAGTCTTTGCAGTGTGATTTATCTGATTAAAAAGAGCTTAAGAGCACACGTGCCAAGTTGCTTCAGTCGTGTCTGACTCTTTGCGATCCTATGGACTGTAGTCCACAAGGATCATCTGTCCACAGGGGTTCTCCACGCAAGAATAGTGGAGTATGTTGCCATGTCCTTCTCCAGTAGATCTTCCTGACCCAGGGATTGAACCTATGTCTCTTTCATCTACTTGTATCTGAAAGTGGGTTCTTTACCCCTCATGTCACTTGGAAAGCCCTCAAAAAGAAATTAGCTCATGTAAACAAATGACTCACTCTGTCATCTTCAAATATTATGTCATTATCCTCAGCAAGTTCTGCTCTGAGTAATTACAAACCTATCTTCTTGACCAGCAGGCTCAACCCATTCACCTTGTCTATTTGTCTCATCGAATGTACTGCCTTCTAACTTATTTCTTTTATTGTTTTTACTTTGTATCTCTCACTATTACAGCAATCCCAAGAAACAGACATCATTGTCTTCCATTGTCTGTTCACTGCTGTAGCTCCAGAACTGAA
>SJYC01041139.1:0-11439 GCA_006408675.1 Madoqua kirkii
TCTGTATAGTCCAGGGAGTCACAAACAGCTGGACACAACTGAGGGACTTTCACTAACATATGTACATAACCATAAATGATTACTGGAAAAACCATAGCTTTGACTAGATGGACCTTTGTTGGCAAAGTAATGTCTCCTGCTTTGTAATATACACTCTAGATATGTCATAGATTTTCTTCCAAGGATCAAGAGTCTTTTAATTTCAGAGCTGCAGTCACCATCTGCAGTGATTTTGGAATCCCCCAAAATAAAGTCTCCAACTGCTTCCATTGTTTCCTTATCTATTTGTCCTGAAGTGATGGGACCCAAATGCCATGAAATTTGTTTTTAGAATGTTGAATTTTAAGCCAGCATTTTCACTCCCCACTTTCATCAAGAGGCCCTTTAGTTTCTCTTTACTTTCTGCCATTAGATTTGTGTCATCTGCATATCTGAGGTTATTGATATTTCTTCTGGCAATCTTGATTCTCCAACCCAGCATTTCTCATGATGTACTCTGCATATAAGTTAAATAAGCAGGGTGACAATATACAGCATTGAGATACCCCTTTCTCAATTTGAAACAGGACTGTTGTTCCATGTCCAGTTCTAACTGTTGCTTCTTGACCTGCAAACAGATTTCTTAGGAGGCAGGTAAGGTGGACTGGTATTCTCATCTCCTGAAGAGTTTTCCACAGTTTATGGTGATCCACACAGTCAAAGGCTTTTGCATAGTCAATAAAGCAGAAGTAGATGTTTTTCTGAAACTCTTGTTTTTTGGATGATTCAATGGATGTTGGCAATTTGATCTCTGGTTCCTCTGCCTTTCCTAAAACCAGTTTGAACATCTGAAAGTTCTCAGTTCACATATTGTTGAAGCCTGAATTGGAGAATTTTGAGCATTACTTTGCTAGCTTCTGAGATGAGTACAACTGTGTGAACATTCTTTATCATTGCCTTTCTTTGGGGTTGGAATGAACACTGACCTCTTTCGTTTTTGTGGCCACTGCTGAGTTTTCCAAATTTGCTGGCATAGTGAGTGCAGCACTTTCATAGCATCATCTTTTAGGATTTGAAATAGCTCAACTGGAATTCCATCACCTCCACTATGTTTGTTCGTAGTGATGCTTCCTAAGGCCCACTTGACTTCACATTCCAGGATGTCTAGCTCTAGGTGAGTGATCACACCATTGTGGTTATCTGGGTCATGATAGTCTTTTTTGTATAGTTCATTTGTGTATTCTGTGTATAGTTCTTCTGTGTATTCTTATCTAGTTGTATTCCTAGACTTTCAAGTTAGGAAACATGTTTTCAATCATTAAGTTAGCCTGCCTGCTAAGATGCAATTATTATTCAGCTTTTGCCACTTTCTATATGCCAGCTAATATGTGAGACAATGGAAATAAAGTAATGAATGAAAGGAATTTTGCAAACAGATGAAAACAAGCAAACAAACAAAACCTGTGCTTCATTGATCTATAAATCAATACATAGTTAGCAAGTAAAATGTATTCTCTTTGAGACCAAGACAAGCATGGGAAGGAATAAACCACTGAGAGGGAATACAAATTGCCCAAGACATGTTGGAGATGTTTAGACAAGTAGACAGCTTAAAAGTCACATTGGTCATATTTGCGTTTTAAGAGAGCTACTCTATTGGCAATTTATAAAATGATTCAGAGGAGAAAGTTGAAATGTGATTCAGATGAGAAAGTTTGTATTTACAAATCTTCTAAGAAAAAAAATACAACATTTCTTTGTAGCAGATTTACTCTAGAAGAAATCAATCAGCTGGTAATGCTGCAGAAAATATTAAAGATGAGCCAAAGGACATTATGCTTGGCTAATGTTTCTAAAATGTCTATATATCAGAATATGGTATTCTTCTATTTTCTCCATTTACGGATCACCTATTATTGAAATCAATATGGTGAATACTTACTTTCATTCAATATTTTTCACCAGTGATGTTTTGGTTTTGAATGAAAGCTAGCTAGATCTATAAAGGTGATTGTCTGGTTTAAGATAACAGCAAATAATGTATACTCCATTTCCTCAGAAAACTTTTCCAGCTTATTATGTTTTTTTTACAAAATTAATGTATTTGGCTACAAAACCAAAGTTAACAATGATGCAGTGCTTATTACATGCCAGATATTTTCCCTAAAATAACATTTGTTAACCCAGTAATACCAACAACAAACAACAGAGGTAGATACTATTATTATTGTACTCATTTTAAGAAAGTGAAACACAAAGGAATACATAACTTATCAGTGGTCTCCTGTTTAGAAAGTACCAGAACTAGTATCCCGTTAGATAAGTGTGACTCCAGAATATGCACTCTTATTAACCAGTACCCCTTCATGGTACTTCAAGCATGTAATTTAATCAACTGTTTATTTCTATTTATCTGTGTGGTTGTAAATATTTATATTTGCAGTAATAAAATAACACCAAGCTAAGAGTTCTGGTAATAAACTATTTTTACACAATTTTTATTATATTCTGTGCATGTAATATACAAGATAAATTTCTAAATTTGAGATAATGCAAGCAACATTCCTTTATTCAAATTGTTCTCCATTAAATTTGTATACATATGCTCTTCCTTTAAATGTCTGAGCATTTCGATTTCTTTTCGTTGCAATAATATTGTATATTTCAAGTTGAAAATTGACCTTTGTTTTTCAGTTGTGTGGAATCACTTTTTGTAGATCTCATATAGCGTAAAAACAACTCTGCAGGCAGTTCATTTTCTCTCTCGGTCCAGCCTTGTCCCATGAAGCGAGGGCAAAGTGGTGAACAGCAATAGCACTTTCTAAAATGCTTACTTAAATAGAAGGTAGCTAAAAAGGCCTCACAAAAGAACGGATGCTTTAAGAGTCACAGAAGATTGTTACATTTTCTACTCACAGTAAAATTAAGGGTACAACAACAACATGTGAAGTCACTCAATTGTGTCCAATTCTTTGTGACTCCATTGCCCCTCTGTCCATGGGATTTTCCAGGCAATACTGGAGTGGGTTGCCATTTCCTTCTCCAGGTAATCTTCCCAACCCAGGGTTCAAACCCTATCTTCCACACTGCAGGAAGACTCTTTACTGTTTGAGCTACCAGGGAATCCTATTAAGTGAAAGACAGAGAAAAGCAAGTGATTTCCATTGTGTGACTATGTAAGAAGATGTGTAAAATAGCAATTTAAAAACTCTATCTATTGTCTCGCATACAGGGAAAACCAATACTATATTGTAAAGTAATTAACCTCAAATTAAAATAAATAAATTTATTTAAAAAAATAAAAACAAAACAAAACAAAAAAACTCTACCTACTTTAAACAAAAGATATAGAATATTCTGAAATTCCTTCTATGTTGGAGAGAGTAAACTTTTTAAAATATTAATTATTATCTTGGCTCAGCAAGGATAAACTAGACTACCAGTCAAGAATAGAAATCACAAACTTAAAGAAGCTTAGATATGATCACAGAATGTATAGAGTCAATTTATCATTTCCTTTTGTGTTTAAGGATTTCCACATTCATCTTGCCACTATAGTAGCTTTAAAAAGTTTTCTGAGTGGGTTTGGTATAATTCTGCACATGTAAAAAGCAAGCTATATGACACACTCTAACTATGTCTTTGTAAATGCAAATTGCAAGTTCAGACAAGTTAGCTAGGATGCTGAATGCATATTCATCTCTTTTGGTGTGTAATGTAACTATTCATTTGCTTATGGTACAGATTCTGTGACATTGTGGATGATTTCTCTCTTAAAAGTCATCCCATTGCACAGGAGCAAGACAGTTTTTCCCCACACATAGGAAGTGATGAGCTTTGTAAACTCTTCTGGGGTCAGGCAGGGATCAATACTAGTTTAGAAAGATCTTCCAAATGATTTTATGGTAGAAACATACCCATATATTTCAATCTTTCACAATATGTATTTGATTTATATTATGTGCAAGTCTTTATATCAGGTTTATATTAATAAGACCCTCAAGTTTCTTATGAACACTGGAGGAGATGACTGTATATATGTGAATATAACACAATGTTAGAAAAAGGAAATCATCAAAGCTGGTGGTGGGTGACTAATGGGGGAATTTCATATAGCAAGATATGTCTGACTAGGTTAGATCACGATAGAATAAATGTTGAAGGCAGAGGTTGAAAATGTATGCTCTGCTAGAGACAGCTAAGTTATTCTAACAAGATTAGGCTGAGGAAAGAGGGGTAATACATTTAGAAAAACATATATCATAAATATAACCTCACAGAGCTAGAACAAGGGCAACAAACATGTAGGATTCCAAATGTACTTTATGCAAGTAACAGAAAGTGAAGTTACAGATATCATTATCCATGCCTTTCAGATATGTTGATAACTGGTAAAGAAAGTGCAGGTTTATATCCAAGGGAAGTGAATTTATAAACAAATAAAAAATGTCAGGCACATATGAAATAATTGGCAATTTTTAATGATCCAGTTTTGTCCTGAAGAGAATAAATTGCTTTTATTAAATTCTACAAAATTTGTGTTTAACAAGGAGGTGATCCATGCCCTCAGATATAGCTATATTTTATTTCCCGATTTAATGCAGAAAGTATTGCTGAGACGTTACATGGGTATGAAATTTACCTTGAAGATAATAAACTCATGAATACATAGTAGACAGTAGAGCACAACGCAATGAATTTTCATTTGTGTCAGGTAGAATTTTATTCCAATGTTTCCCACGTTTTGTAAAAGGCAATTGCATAACAGCTAACATCTCTGTGGATCTAAATAAAAGAGTAAATTATAATCTCTATAGCCCATGCTTAAAATTGTAGAAGGCACTATTTATTTGGAAACAGATTTTAAATAGATTTGTTGCTGTTTGGCCACTAAGTTGTGTCTGACTCTTTGAGACTCCAGTGACTGCAACATGGCAGGCTTTCTTGTCTCTCTTTATCTATCAGAGCTTGCTCAAACTCATGTCCATTGAGTCAGTGATGTCATCTAATTATCTTGTCTTCTGTCTTCCCCTTCTCCTCCTACCTTCTATCTTTCCCCAAATCAGGGTATTTTCTAATGAGTCAGCTCTTGGCATCAGGTGGCCAAAGTATTGGAGCTTCAGCTTCATTTATCAGTCCTTCCAATGAATATTCAGGGTTGATTTCCTTTAGGACTGACTAGTTTGATGTCCTTGCGGAGGCCAAGGGACTTTCAAGAGTCTTCTCCAGCACCACAGTTCAAAAGCATCAATTTTGGCACTCAGCCTTCTTTAAATTGCAATTAGGTTTTTTTATTTATCTTCACATTCTCCATATGAAAGTAAATGGACATTACTTGGATTATGGGGAAAAGGAGGTTCCCTGTCTAATTTCAAGGATAGTCTATGTGACATTAATACATCATGGGAGTAAAGCAGAAAGGTCTTTAGTTGAGGGTCTCTCTCACTTTCAGATGATGAATCAACACTGAGCCTAATCTCTGAGAAGGTGAACTTTAATATTTTCTAATATGTAAATTCCTTAATTTTGGTCTAAATTCTACTATACTGGTACTTATGTTCAGTATATAGTTGCTGTCTTCAAGTTTCATTCTATTCATGTTAGAATATATGTATATAATATCTTCCTTTTAATTTAATGATAATGTACATTATCTGTATATATATATATATATATATATATGCATGCTAAGTTTCCTGTCATATCCAACTCTTTGTGACCCGTGGATTGTAGCCCACCAGACTCCTCTGTCCATGGGATACTCCAGTCAAAAATACGGAAATGGGTTGCCATATCCTCCTCCATCTACTTATGCTTCATTGACTTTGGTAAAGTCTTTGACTGTGGATCACAACAAACTGTGGAAAATTCCTAAAGATATAGAAATAGCAGACTACCTTATTTGCCTCCTGAGAAACCTGTATGCCAATCAAGAAGCAAAGGTAAGAACTGGACATAGAGCAACAGACTGGCTCAAAATTGGGAAAGGAGTATGTTAAAGCTGTATATTGTCACCTGTTTATTTAACGTATTTGCAGAATACATCATGTGAAATGCTGGGCTGGATGAAGCACAAGCTGGAATCAAGATTTTCAGGAGATTTATCAATAACCTCAGAACAACAACAACCCTCCTCCAGGGATCTTCCTAATCCAGGGATTGAAACTATATCTCTCACATCTCCCACATTGGCAGGTGAGTTCTTTACTTCTGCCACCCAGGAAGCCCTAAGTTTTATATATACATATATTTGTATATGCCATACCTATATTCTGCATGAAACTATAAGGCAGATAGAATATATGGAAAAATATGTGGGAAAACATATTTACATGCATATATATGAAGAAAGCTGAGTGTCGAAGAATTGATACTTTTGAACTGTGGTGTTGGAGAAGACTGTTAAGAGTCTCTTGAACTGCAAGGAGATCAAATGAGTTCATTCTAAAGGAAATCAACCCTGAATAATCATTGGAAGGACTGATGCTGAACATGAAACTCCAATACTTTGGTCATCTGATGCCAAAAGCTGACTCATTAGAAAAGACCCTGATGTTGGGAAAAATTGGAGGCAGGAGGAGAAGGCGATGACAGAGGATGAGATGGTTGTACGGCATCACTGGTTCAATAGCCATGAGTTTGAACAAACTCTGGGAGATGGTGGAGAACAGGGAAGTCTGGAGTGCTGCAATCAATGGGGTTACAAAGAGTCTGACACGACTGAGTGACTGAACAACAATAACAATTAATACTCCCCCATTTATTCTTTTAAAATATTTACTTATTTATTTGGCTGCATCAGGTCTTAGCTACAGCATACGGGATCTTCATTGCGTCATGAGAGATCTTTCGTTATGGAGCACCAGCTCTAGTTGTGGGGCACTGCTTCAGTATTTGTGGCAAACAAGTTTTCTAGTTGTGTCATGTGAGCTCTAGACCCTATGGGCTTCTGTCAGAGCCCATGGGCTTAGTTGCTTTGCAGCTTGCACGATCTTTGTACTTGACCAGAGATTGAACCTGCATCCCCTGAACTGCAAGGCAGATTCTTAATCTCTGGAAAACCAGAGAAGTCCCCTGTTGAAGCTTTATTTAGAAATATTTTTGTGTTCTAGCCTTATATTAGGCAGTGTGCAATGGCACTCCATTCCAGTATTCTTGCTTGGAAAATCCCATGGATGGAGGAGCCTGGTAGGCTGCAGTCCATGGGATTGCAAAGTCAGACACGACTGAGCAACTTCACTTTCACTTTTCACTCTTATGCATTGGAGAAGGAAATGGCAACCCACTCCAGTGTCCTTGCCTGGAGAATTCTAGGGACAGAGAGCCTGGTAGGCTGCCATCTCTGGGGTCACAGAGTCAGACAGACTGAAGTGACTTAGCAGCAGCAGCAGCAAGCAATTGCAAAAATTTTGCTAAGAAAGAGAAACACTACACTAGCGTTCACTCAAGAGTTTAGCCATATAGATTTTTTTTTTTTACCACTTTTACAGCATCACTTGTCTAAGTATGCTTGCCTCAGTTTTCCTACTGGAATAGCCAGCATTCTTCACCACTGCTGTGCATCCTATCACTTAAAATAGAACATGCAGTGACTGCTTATTTCTAAATTGCACTGTCCAATATGGCAGCTACTAACCACACAGAGTCATTAAGTTTAAAATTAAATTAATTAAGATAAATAATATTATGTATTGCTTCTTAGTGATATTAGCCCAATATCAAGTGATTATTAGCTAGTGGTTTTGACAAAACATACATAGAATATCCCCATTATTCTAGACAGTTTTATTGAAAAATATTATTTTATATAAGAGGCTTCAAGGGTGACTCAGTGGTAAAGAATCTACCTGCAGAGACAGGAAACTCAGGAGATGTGAGTTTGATCCCTGGGTCAGGAAGATCCCCTGGAGAAAGAACAATAACCCACTCCAGTATTCCTGCTTGGATAATCCCATGGACAGAGGAGCCTAGTGGCCTACAGTCCATGGGGTTGCAAAAAGTTGACTATGACTTAATGAATGAGCACACAGTTTTCATATCTATATTTCAAAGAATTGGGATATCGTCCTAATTTTTCCAATTGTGAAACAGAAATAAAAAATTATAGCACATGTTTAGAAGTGATATTCTTAGCTAGAGTACACAGAAAGTTAGATTCAGTTACTCAGTCATATTTGACTCTTCGCAACCTCATGGACTGGAGTACTCCAGGCCTCCCTGTCCATTGCAAACTCCCAGTTTACTCAAACCATGTCCATTGAGTCGGTGATGCCATCCAACCATCTTATCCTCTGTCGTCCCCTTCTCCTCCTGCCTTCAATCTCTCCCAGCATCAGGGTCTTTTATGAATCAGTTCTTCACATCAGGTGGCCAAAATATTGGAGTTTCAGCTTCAGCACCAGTCTTTCTAATGGATATTCAGGACTGATTCCCTTAGGATGGACTGGTTGGATCTCCTTGTAGTCCAAGGGACTCTCACGAGTCTTCTCTAACATCACAGTTCAAAAGAATCAATTCTTCTGCACTCAGCTTTCTTTATAGTCCAACTCGCACATCCATACATGACTGTGGGAGAAACCACACCTCTGACTAGTAGGACTTTTGTTGGCAAAGTGATGTCTTTGCTTTTTAATATGCTGTCTAGGTTTGGTCATAGCTTTTCTTCCAAGGAGCAAGCATCTTTTAATTTCAAGGCTGCAATCACCATCTGCAGTGATTTTGGAGTCCCCCAAAATAAAGTCTCTAATTTATTCCATTGTTTCCCCACCTATTTGCCGTGAAGTGATGAGACCAGATGACCTGATCTTAGTTTCCTGCATGTTGAGTTTTAAGTCAGCATTTTCACTCTCCTCTTTCACTTTTTTCAAGAGTCTCTTTAGTTCTTTGCTTTCTGCCATAAGTGGGATGCCATCTGCTTATCTGGGGTTATTGATATTGCTCCTGGCAATCTTGATTCTAGCATGTGCTTCATCCAGCCCAGCATTTCTCATGATATACTCTGCATACAAGTTAAATAAGCAGAGTGACAGTATACAGTCTTGATGCAACCCTTTCCTGATTTGAAACCAGTCTGTTCCATGTCCAGTTCTAACTGTTGCTTCCTGACCTGTTTACAGAGTTTTTAAGAGGCAGGTCAGGTAGTCTGGTATTCCCATCTCATTAAGAATTTTCCAGAGTTTGTTGTGGTCCACACAGTCAAAGTCTTTGGCATAGTCAAAAAGCCATACACAGTGATACACAGAAAATGATACACAGAAATTATTACTCTAGAAAATTTAGAACACAATTTCCTTTACTGTAATCTGGAGAGTTTTTGTCTTCAATTCCCTAAGTCTCCAGGCATCTGCAAACAACTTCACACTTTATACAAGTGTTAAAATTAAAGTAAAATTGTGAGCTGGAGCAAAGCTTTATATATCCGACAGGATACTAAACACTTTTAAGTAAACAATATGTTTTAAGTAAACCAATAAACTAATGAACATCAATTTGCATCTTATAAAGTTACCTATCATTTTTTTAAATATTAGAACATATTTTTAAGAATCATCTTCTTCTCTTAAAACTTGCTATAACAAGAAATTTACAAGTTAGAACAAGTTTCTTAACATTAGAGTAATTAATATTTGCAGGTCTTTCTATGTTGATGAGCTGTGAGAAACTGAAGAGATAAAATGTCATTAATGCCCAACTGCGTATAGCCAGGATTCTTATAAATTTGAAAATATGCTCTTTAATGTCTTTTTCATTATCTCAAACACTTAGGTGATTTCAGAATATTTAAATTGGAAGTATATATAGAGATGAAATTGTTCATTGTTTTTGTTGTCTAAATGAGGAAACTGGAGTCTAAAAAACTTAGTGAAATTGTTTCTCAGAAGCATGATAAGCATGAGAACCCATGTCTCTAAGATTCTTTGTGGCTATTCCCACTCAAATATCATGTGTGTTTGGTTGCTTCAGTAGTGCCCAACTCTTTGCAACCATATGGGACTGTAGCCTGCCAAGCTCCTCTGTCTGTGGTATTCTCCAGGCAAGAATACTGAAGTGGAGTGCCATATCCAGCTCCTGGAGCTCTTTCCAACCCAGGGATTGAACATGCATCTTTTAGGTCTCCTGCATTGGCAGGTGGATTCTTTACCACTAGTGCTACCTGGGAAATCCTCAAATATGATGCCCCTGCCCAAAAATGAAATATAAAGTGCCTGCAGTTCTAGCCTTTTCTAAAGCTCTGATTGTATTTTCATAAAGGCTACAGGAATTTTTCTTAGCTGTGTCAGGAAAAGAGAACAAGCTAATTATATGATAAAACTAATTCTATTTTTCTTTAAGGCATCTGAATAACTTAAGGACTACTTCAAATTTAAAAGAAATATCTACTATCATATTTTCTTATAGATTTATTGAACCTAAGGCAATTTTCTTCATAAACATAACTCCATTGCAATCTGCTTTAAAATGACCATGCATTTTAAGAATGTCTTTCAATGCCTACGATCTATTCTTTTTTGCTTTCCATTTGTTAGTTTAAAAGCAGTGACATTTCTTACAGATAAATATTTCTATGTTACACTATTTAAATTTATTGTCTTCATATAAGGAAAGTTCAGTGATATTGTTCATGATGTACTCTGTGGCTCAGTCATGTCTGACTCTTTGTGACACCATGTGCTGTAGCCCACCAGATTCCTCTGTCCATGAAATTTTCCCATCAAGAATACTAGAGCAGGTTGCCATTTCCTTCTCCAGAGGATCAAACCCGTGTCTCTTATATTTCCTGCACTTGCAGGAGGATTCTTTACCACTGAACCATGGCTTCCCTGTGGCTCAGACAGTAAAGAGTCTGCCTGCAATGTGGGAGACCCAGGTTCGATCCCTGGGTTGGGAAGACACCTGGAGAAGGAGAAAGGAATGGTAACCCACTCCAGTATTCTTGCCTGGAGAAGCCCACGGACAGAGAAGCCTGGCGAGCTACATCAAAAGGGTTGCAAAGTGTCAGACACCACTGGTGACTGACAGTTTTACTTTCATTTTCAGTAGTCTTAAAGAGTCCATATAGAAACATACAAACTAAGGAAATTTACCATGTATATGGAAACAGTCACTGTTACTTTATGGCTTTATATTTATGGAATTTAGTTTTTGGTTTGTAAATTTTAATATGTTTTCAGAGAGGCAATACTATATGGTGTGTAAGAGAATAAATTTTAAAGTCAAATTTGTGAAATTCAAATCCTGCCCTACCACTTATAAATGATTTAACCTAGGACAAGGAAAATATGTATCTCAGTTGCATTATGATATGTCTCACTCTTTGATTTTCCATGGATGTCAAGTCAATTCCTCTATATAATGTTCTCAAAACAGGCTAGACCAGAATAATGGAGTTGTTAAGCTTTATTTATAATTGTCATTACTGGTAAAATTGACACAATAACCAAATAACAAAACATATAGCCC
>SJYC01041141.1:0-19207 GCA_006408675.1 Madoqua kirkii
CCTTTCTAGCTACATCATTACATATCAAAAGCTTAGAGATAACTGAGCAATTCTCAGAAATAGAATTAAAATTTTAAGGAAAAAAATGCTATTTCTTAAACAATGAATCATCACTGAGATACAATTCTCCATCAAGTAATTAGTAAGTTCTATTATATTGTACATTTTATCCACATTTTTCCAAGGAAGAAAAAAGCTCACAGTTGGGTTTTAGAAATATCTATTTTCCACGTATTTCCACATTAGCAGCCTGGTCATGACACATATCATTAGCAACTATCTCAGTGGATACAGTTAATTATCACTCTTTCTTTCAGATGATGAATACTAAATAGAATACTTGCCCTGTTACGAGGCCAGAAACTATGCCTTTGATATGAAAAAGATATTGCTAAAGTACAGAGAAGTGGCTTTGTTAATGCCTACCAGAAACTTGGCTCAGTGTTTTAACTATCTAGAGACTATGTTGTTATTGTTGTTTTTTAAACCAACTGTGGCTATACTATTAACGATTACATAAGACACTAGTGGAATTTTAAAATTGATGTTTCCATTTTTAAAAAACAACTTTCAAATTGATCTTTTTGTGTCACACTGAGCTGGAGCATTTTAATGGATACTTGCTGAAGGTTGCCTTTCTTCTTTGTTAGAGACATTGCAGGAAGATATTTTCAATTTGATTGTGTATCATTAAATGGTGAAACAGGGAAATAGAGTGGCTGTGATATGATGGGGAAAACTAGTACCTCCTTAGAAAAGAAAGAGGACAGAACCATTTCTTATTTACAATAAATATGTCTTAGTAAATGGGAATTACAATGTTACTTTGATGGCAATTTGACTATCAATGGTAGTATACTGAATGAAAGTTCAGAGGACATTTCTTCCCATCAATGTCTTGTGTAGGTCTGGCATGACATAAATAGAGTCCTTGTCATATTTTATTCAAAGGTATATAAAGGGAATGCATTTTCACATGGCAGACGTGTGCATTCAGCAAAAAGAAATGAGTACATCCTTTTTTTCATTGTCTTAGAATCCACATACTGAAACTGACATTAAGAAATGTATCATGGACTAAATTGACCTCTCCTAAAAAAAACAGGGATAAAGTACATATTTTACTACAATTAATACTATACAATCTTGGCAAATATCTTTAGCATTTTTCTCTTTCTATAAGTTGCTGTGAACTACCTCACTCCAACACTGACTGGCCAACTATTAAAGCAACAAAGATATAAAAATTTACAGACATAAGTCAGAAGCTGACTAAACATGAGTGTAATATGATTTAGGTGGAAATGAGGTTAAATGTTACTATTCACATTAGATTTTACTTTTTTTGGTTAAAATTATTTTCCTGTTACTATATCTTGATTGTGTAAGGGATTGTTCTAGCAATTTCTCTTTGTTCCTTCTTTCTAGTGGACAATGTTTACCTATTTAAATTTCAAATTATTAAGCATGAAATATTATTAAAACTATCCAAGCATCATTTTCCAATATTTGTAAGTATAATGAATCACAAATAATGACAAAGTGGTTTATTTTGGACCCCCAAATGATCAAATAAAATAATAATACGTTACATAAATAACTATATGGCAATAAAATGGATAACCTTGAATAAATGGACTAATTCTTAGACAAGTTCAATCTTGCAAGACTGAACCAGAAATAAATAGAAATTATGAACAACCCAATTACAAGCACTGAAATTCAAGCTGTAACCAAAAATCTCACACAAAACAGAAGCCCAGGACTAGATGGCTTCACAAGAGAATTCTATCAAACATTTAGAGAAGAGTTAATGCCTATCCTTCTAAAACTTTTTTCAAAAAATTGCAGAGAAAAGAACACTTTTAAACTCATTCTATGAGGCCACCATTACCCTGATTCCAAAACCAGAAAAAGACAACACTACAAAAAGAAAACTGCAGGCCAATATCATTGATGAACATAGATGTAAAAAACATCAACAAAATTTTAGCAAAAAGACTTCAGCAACACATTAAAAAGCTCATACGAAATGATGAATTTTGGTTTATTGCAAGAGTGCAAGAATTCTTCAGTATATGCATATCAATCAATCTGATACACCATATTAACAAATTAAATGATAAAAGTCATATGATAATTTCAATAGATTCCAAAAAAGCCTTTGACAAAATTTATTACCCATTTATGATTAAAACTCTTAAAAAAATGGGCATAGAAGGGACCTATCTAAACATAGTAAAGGCCATATATTATAAGCCTACAGCAAACATTACTCTCATTGGTGAAAGCTGAAAGCATTCCCCCTACGATTAGGAATAAGACAAGGGTGTCCACTATTACCACTATTATTCACATAGTTTTGGAAGTCCTAGCTGTGACAATCAGAGAAGAAAAAAAAAAGGAATCCCGATTGGAAAAGAAGAAGTAAAGCTCTCATTGTTTGCAGATGACGTGATACTATATATAGCAAAACCTAAAGATATCACTAGAGCTAATTAGTGAACTTAGTAAAGTTACAGGATACAAAATCAATACAAAGAAATCACTTGCATTTCTATATACTAATAGTGAAAAATCGGAAAGAGCAATTAAGGAATGAATCACATTCACCATTGCAACAAAAAGACTTAAATATTTAGGCATAAACTTACCTAAGGAGACAAGAGAACTATACACAGAAAATTATAAGACACTGATGAAAGAAATCAAAGATGACATAAACAAATGAGATATTCCATGTTCTTGGGTAGGAAGAATCAATACTGTGAAAATGATGATACTACCAAATGCAATCTACAGATTCAATGTAATCCCTATTAAATTACCAATGACATTTTTCATAGAACTAGAACAAAGTATTTTACAGTTTATATGGAGTCACAAAAGGCCCCAAATAGCCAAAGCAGTCTTGAGAAAGAAGAATGGAAGAATCAATATTCCTTTCAGATTATATTACAAAGCTACAGTCATCAAGACAGTATAGTACTGGCACAAAAACTGAAATATAGATCAATGGAAAAAGATATAAATCCCAGAAATAAATCCATGCAACTATGGGTACCTTATTTTTTACAAAGAAGGCAAGAATATACAATGGGGCAAAGACAGCCTCTTCAATAAATAGTGCTGGGAATACTGGATGGCTATATGTAAAATAATGAATTTAGAGCACTTCCTAACACCGTACGCAAAGATAAATTCAAAGTCGATTAAAGACCTCATTGTAAGACCAGATACTATAAAACTCTTAGAGAAAAACATAGACAGAACATTCAGAGACATAAATCAAAGCAAGATCCGCTATGAACCACCTCTTCATTTCAGTTCAGTCACTCAGTCGTGTCCAACCTTTTGTGATCCCATAAACTGCAGCACACCAGGCCTCCCTGTCCATCACCAACTTCTGGAATTCACACAAACTCACGTCCATTGAGTTGGTGATGCCATTCAGCCATCTCATCCTCTGTCGTTCCCTTCTCCTCCTGCCTCCAATCCTTCCCAGCATCAGAGTCTTTTCCAATGAGTCAACTCTTCGCATGAGGTGGCCAAAGTACTGGAGTTTCAGCTTTAGCATCATTCCTTCAAAGAATACCCAGGGCTGATCTCCTTCAGAATGGACTGGTTGGATCTGCTTGCAGTCCAAGGGACTCTCAAGAGTCTTCTCCAACACCACAGTTCAAAAGCATCAATTCTTCAGCACTCAGCTTTTTTTACAGTCCAACTCTCACATCTATACATGACTACTGGAGAAACCGTAGTCTTGATTAGCTGCACCATTGTTGGCAAAGTAATAACTCTGCCTTTGAATATGCTGTCTAGGTTGGTCATAATTTTCCTTCCAAGGAGTAAGCGTCTTTTAATTTCATGGCTGCAGTCACCATCTGCAGTGATTTTAGAGCCTCAAGAAAGTCTGACACTGTTTCCACTCTTTTCCCATCTATTTCTCACCTCCTACAGTAAGAGAAATAAAAACAAAAGTAAACAAGTGGGATCTGGTTAAACTTAAAAGCTTTTGCACAGCAAAGGAAACTACAAGCAAGGAGAAAAGACAACACTCAGCATGGGAGAAAATAATAGCAAAATAATGAACAAAGGATTAATTTCCAAAATATATAAGTAGTTTATACAACTCAATACCATGAAAACAAACAACCCAATCAAAATGTGGAGAAAAGACCTAAACAGACATTTCTCCAAAAAAGACATACAGATGGCTAATAAACACATGAACTCCTTATTGCCAAATTCAGACTTAAATTGAAGAAAGTAGGGAAAACCACTAGACCATTCAGGTATGACCTAAATCAAATCTCTTACAATTATACAGTGGAAATGAGAAATAGATTCAAGGGACTAGATCTGATAGAGTGCCTGATGAACTGTAGACAGACGTTCCTTATCAGGAAGCATTTAACAGGAGGCTTTCTGTGGGCTGTTTTGTATCTGTCAGAAGTCCTCTGTTCCTTATTAATTCCTGATTATTCAGGAATTAAAAGGAGAGGCAAATCTCTGCCAGGGCTGAGGAATCCAGGCATTTCCTTCATTAATTTTCCAATACCACAATAAGTAGCTTCTTTCTTATGAACTATACTGTAAAAGTGATTGTTTACAACTCTCTCTCTTTACTGTGGATAGCCTATGTTTTGTAAGTCTGGAATTTTATTCTTTATTTCTGTTAAGAATAATTTACCTTGTAAAACAGTATATATGCCCATACCATGTTGATTAAAACATCTTTGCTTCATTAGAGCTTTGGACCCCGTGTCTTCTCTCTCCCTCTCTCTCAGGCTATTTCTTTGGAGTGCAGAGGAACTCGGTTCAGTTTTGCCCTAGCTTCTAAGACCCTTTCGAGAAGGAGCTCTAAGCCTTCACCCCATCGAGAGGGCACCTGAGGCCTTCGTGAACAGAGCAAACTCCGTGTCAGGGATTTTATTGGTTTTCTGCATAAACCTAGGAATATCAGCCTCTTTCTCTCCTTTACTTTTTTATCATTGACTCCAGACCACCAAGTTCCAGTCCATTTAAGGACCTCAACAGTTCCTGACATTGTAAAGGAGATAAAGATCAAGATCCTCCACAAGAAAAAGAAATGCATAAAAGCAAAATGGCTATCTGAGGAAGCCTTACAAATAGCTGTGAAAAGAAGGAACAAGAAAAGCAAAGGGAAAAAAAAGGAAAGATATACCCATTTGAATGCAGAGTGACAAATAATAGCAAGAAGAGATAAGAAAGCTTTCCTCAGTGGTCAATGCAAAGAAATAGATCTCTTCAAGAAATTTAGAGATACTAGGGAATATTCTTCCAAAGATGAGCTCAATAAAGGACAGAAATGGTATGGATTTAACAGAAGCAGAAGACATTAAGAAGAAGTGGCAAGAATACACATATCTTCATGACCCAGATAATCATGATGGTGTGATCACTCACTGAGAGCCAGACATCCTGGAATGTGAAGAAAAGTGGGCCTTAGGAAACATCACTGTGAACAAAGCTAGTGGAAGTGATGGAATTCCAGTTGAGCTATTTCAAATCCTGAAAGATGATGCTGTGAAAGTGCTGTACTCAATATGCCAGCAAATATGCAAACCTCAGCAGTGGCCACAGGACTGGAAAAGGTGAGTTTTTATTCCAATCCCAAAGAAAGGCAATGCCAAAGAATGCTCTAACTACTGCACAATTGCATTCATCTTACATTCTAATAATGCAGTGTTCAAAATTCTTCAACCCAGGCTTCAACAGTATATGAACCATGAACTTCTAGATGTTCAAGCTGGATTTTAAAAAGGTAGAGGAACAAGAGATCAAATTGACAACAACTGCTGGATCATCAAAAAAGCCATAGAGTTCCAGAAAGACATCTATTTCTGCTTTATTTCCTATGCCAAAGCCTTTCACTGTGTGGATCACAAGAAACTGCTGAAAATTCTGAGAGAGATGGGAATACCAAACCACCAGACTTTCCTCTTGAGAAATCTGTATGCAGATCAAGATGTAACAATTAGAACCAGACGTGGAACAACAGAGAGGTTTCAAATAGGAAAAGGAGTACATCAAGATTGTATGTTGTAACCCTGCTTATTTAACTTGTATGCAGTGTACATCATGAGAAATGCTAGGCTGGATGAAGCACAAGCTGGAATCAGGATTGACAGGAGAAATACCAATAACCTCAGATATACAAATGACACCACCCTTATGGCAGAAAGTGAAGAAGAACTAAAGATCCTTTTGATGAAAGTGAAAGAGGGGAGTACAAAACTTGGCTTAAAGCTCAACATTCAGAAAACTAAGATAATGGCATCTGGTCCCATCACTTCATGGGAAATAGATGGAGAAACAGTGGAAACAGTGAGTGACTTTATCTCTTTGGGCTCCAAAGTCAGTGCAGATGGTGACTGCAGCCATGAAATTAAAAGACTTTTACTCCTTGGAAGGAAAGTTATGACCAACCTAGATAGCATATTAAAAGGCATAGATATTTGTTTGCCAACAAATGTCAGTCTAATTAAGGCTATGGTTTTTCCATTAGCTATGTATGGATATGAGAGTTGAGCTATAAAGAAACCTGAGCACTAAAGAATCAATCGTTTTGAACTTTTGTGTTGGGGATAACTCTTGAGAGCCCCCTGGACTGCAAGGACATCCAGCCAGTCCATCCTAATGGAAATCAGTCCTGAATATTCATTGGAAAGACTAATGTTGAAGCTGAAACTCCAATGCTTTGACCACATGATGCAAAGAGCTGACTCATTTGAAAAGCCCCTGATACTGGGAAAGAGTGAAGGCAGGAAAAGGAGATGACAGAGGATGAGATGATGATTTGATGGTGTCACCAGTTCAATGAACATAAGTTTGAGTAAACTCTTGGAGTTGATGATGGACAGGGACGCCTTGCCTGCTGCAGTCCATGAGGTTGCAGAAAGCTGGACCTGACTGAACTGAACTGAACTAAACAAACACATTAAAAGATACTCAAAATCTGTCATTATTAGAGAAATGAAAATAAAAACTACAATGAGCTATTACCTCTTACTATTCAGAATGGCCATCATAAAAAAGTCTACAC
The DNA here is from genome assembly GCA_006408675.1 of Madoqua kirkii. NCBI lineage: Eukaryota > Metazoa > Chordata > Mammalia > Artiodactyla > Bovidae > Madoqua > Madoqua kirkii. The sequence continues at coordinate 7,070 of SJYC01041141.1, forward strand.
ACAATATATGCTGGAGAAAGTGTGGAGAAAAGGGAATTTTCTTGCACTTTTGGTAGGAATGTAAATTGATACAGCCACTATGGAAGATGGTATGTCGATCCCCTAAAAAGCTAGGAATAAAACCACCATATTATCCAGCGATCATACTCCAAGGCATATATCCTGATGAAACCAGAACTGAAAAGATGCATGCATCCCATTGTTCATTGCATCACTATTTACAATGACTAGCACATTGAAGCAACCTAGATGTCCATCGTCAGATCAATGGATAAAGATGTTTTGTTACATATACACAATGGAATATTTCTCAGCCATAAAAAGGAATACCTTTGATTTAATTCTGATGAGGTGCATGAACTAGAGCCTATTATACAGAGTGAAGTCAAAAAGAGAAAGATAAAGGTATTCTAACACATATATAAGGAATTTAGAATAATGGTACTGAAGAACTTATTTACAGGGCACCAGTGGAGAAACAGACATAGAGAATAGACATATGAACATAGGGAATGGGGAGGAGAGGGTGAGATGTTTGGAAATAGTAACATGGAAACTTACATTACCATATGTAAAATAGATAGCCAATGGTAATTTGATGTATGGCTCAGGAAACTCAAACAGGGGCTCTGTATCAACCTAGAGTGGGTGGGGTGGGGAGGGAGATGGGAGGGAGCTTCAGAAAAGAGGGAATATATGCATACTTATGACTGATTCATGTTGAGGTTTGACAGAAAACAGCAAAATTCTGTAAAGCTATTATCCTTCAATAAAAAATAAATTAAAAAAATAATGTATTACACTCAAGTATTGCTTAGAGGATTAAAGAGTTTTCATTTTTACTATCTCAGTCTTCTGTGAGGCAAGCAGTATTGTTTTCAGTAGTGTCATGATGTAGGAAAAAGAGCAAGTTCATGAAGTTAATTTATTAAGGTCACAGAACCAATAAACAGCCAAGTCAACTTTTGAAGATGTGTCTTATAAATGTTACTTCCATCACATCAGGCTGTACTTAGAGAATTGTGTATTCATCAGACAGAATGACACCAATGAACTTATGAAGAAATAAACACTCTAAGACAAGTGATACTAAAGGATAAAAGATTAAGAGAAGAGTAAAGAAACTGAGAAAGAAAAGTGGGTGGAGATGGTTGAAGGAATAGTGAGTAAGGAAAGTTGTGGCCTCGATGTGCTTGTGTGCTAAGTTGATCAGTCATGTATGGCTCTTTGCTGTGCCTTGGGCTGTAGCTATCCTGGCTCCTCTGTCCATGGTATTCTTCAGGCAAGAATACTGGACTGGCTTGCCATACCCTCCTACGGAGGCCGTTCCCAACCCAGGGATTGAACCTATCTCATCTGCATCTCTTGCATTGCAGCCAAATTCTTTATGCATTAAGCCACCTAGGAAGCCCACACAGCTTTCTAGAAAATAGGAGACCTGGCATAGTTGTTTTATATTCTTCTCAAATAGATCCTTATGCTCCATCAAGTCTACTAACCCCATTCTTAAGAAAAGATCTTTGGCAGAAATTAGCAATAAATAATAGGACTGTCTGAAATGTTGTAGGTCAGATGGAAGAATCATGATTTTAATCACATGATTCTTTACTGATGTGTGAACAGGATTAAGGAAACCAAAAAAAAAAAAAAAAGAAAGAAAAAGAAGAAGTAGTAAGGGTTGTTGGGATGTTCTAGGACTACCAACAGCAAAACAATTGCCACTCTCATACTTATAAGGCAAAGAGAAATTTAGTGTTACTAGGGACAAGTGAGATCAGGAGTCATTAAAAAGAGTCTTCTAGTGGAACTTGTACTTCAGGTGGAAAGCATCTTTTTTTATAATCACAGAAGCAGAGAGAGAGGAATCAGGAGAAGTTTTCTTCTGCCCTTGAGAATCCTACAGTTGTCTTTCAATGACTAGACCTGACCAGAAGTCAAAATGTATGGGGTCCAATTAATGAAGTCCTTAAGATTACTCTTAGTTTAGAGCCTATGTTAACCTAGGGTTACAGAGCTGGGCACTTACAGCACTGGATAGATTAGGGTTAGTCTCTTGTCAGTCTCTTAACAAAGTTGGTTGTGTGACTTTTTTGTATTCCCATCTTCAGACAACTATCTCTTTCCTTGGACCCTGGACACTCATTACTCATCATAAACCCCATTCCACTCTGTTTATTTTCCCTAAAGTCAGTTAGGGAAAAAACTGTGGAAAATTCTTAAAGAGATGAAGATACCAGACTACCTGACCTGCCTCCTGAGAAATCTGTATACATATCAAGAAGCAACAGTTAGAACTGGACATGGAACAACAGACTAGCTGCAAATAGGGAAAAGAGTATATCAAGGCTGTATATTGTCACCCTGCTTATTTGACTTATATGCAGAATATATCATGTGAAATGCTGGGCTAGATGAAGCATAAACTGGAATCAAGATTGCTGGGAGAAATATCATAAGCTTAGATAATTAAGATGACACCACCCTTATGGTAGAAAGTAAAGAAGAACTAAAGAGCCTCTTGATGAAAGTGAAAAATGAGAGTGAAAAAGTTGGCCTAAAACTCAACATTCAGAAAACTAAGCTCATGGCATCCAGTCTCATTACTTTATGGCAAGTAGATGGGGAAATAATGGAAACAGTGGCAGACTTTATTTTGGGAGGTTTCCAAAATTACTGCAAATGTTGACTGCCACCATGAAATTAAAAGATGCTTGCTCCTTGGAAGAAAAGTGATGACAAACCTAGATGCCATATTAAAAAGAAGAGACGTTGCTGACAAAGGTCCGTCTAGTTAAAGCTATGGTTTTTCCAGTAGTCGTGTATGGATGTGAGAGTTGGACTGTGAAGAAACCTGAGCGCCGAAGAATTGATGCTTTTGAACTGTGGTGTTGGAGAAGACTCTTGAGGTTTCCTTGGACTGCAAGGAGATCCAACCAGTCAGTCCTAAAGGAAATCAGTCCTGAATATTCATTGGAAGGATTGATGCTGATGCTGAAACTCCAATACTATGGCCACCTGATGCAGAGAACTGACTCATTGGAAAAGAACCTGATGCTGGGAAATATCAAAGGCAGGAGAAGAAGGGGATGACAAAGGATGAGATGGTTGGATGGCATCACCAACTCAATGGACATGAATTTGAGCAGTCTTTGGGAGTTGGTGATGAACAAGGAAGCCTGGCATGCTGTAGTCCATAAGGTCACAAAGAGTTGGTCACAATTGAGCAACTTAATTGAACTGAACTGAAGGTCAATTAAGCTAAGTGGACTTCAATTATCAGATTAAGTCACTCCTAATTGAAGACAAAAGTGAGAATTAAGTGTTTAGGGAACACAAGCAACATATAAAAGGAACTTTAAGAGCAAAAACAGTTGGAGGAGTTGGAAGGTACATCAGAGAAGAATACCTTTCCCATATTCCTTGTCAATGTACTGCTTTTTTCCAAAGGAGATAGTTCATGATTAAGAACAGATTTAGCACTGCCATTTAAATCTGTTTCTCCACTTCTGAATACTCTGGAATTACACCCATTCTGAATATTTAGAAGATCAGGTCTGTTCTACAGAGATGGTTTTGATTTTCACAAGTAGCTGTTGATTGTGAGGTCAGGCAAAAGAATAACTTCCATACCATTATTTACTACTCTTACTGTTACAGACTTGTCATTACTATTACAGCTTTTCTGTTGATTTTCATGATTAATGGATATGTGTCTCTCTGACAACTTTAAAGTAAATCATAGCTTGAATGGTTGTAACCATAGGTAGTTCCTCCAAGATGCTTTACCTGCCTCCCGTGGCTGAAAGTGAAAGTGTTAGCCCCTCAGTTGTGTCTGACTCTTTGCGACCCAAAGGACTATAACCTACCATCTAGTGTGGATCAAACAGGAAAAGGTAAGTAAAATATTTCAATAATGATAAAGTGAAATACAAAGCTGATTTTTAAACTTATGATTTGTTCTTAAAGTTGAATGTAGATGTGAAGTACATAAGTGATAACACAAAAGTGTGACTGTCAGAGGAGCATAAACTGCTAGATGGTAGCATTTTGGCTAATGAAAAAAAGAAAAGATTGTCATAATCAGTTCTCTGTCAAAAAAGTCACTTAAGGAAGTCATTTCACCATGAATGCAGGTTAATTCAGAATCAATGAATAAATCGCTTAATGGTTATGAAAAATCTCCTTATTGATCCATCAACCTATAAAATTTAAAATATTGCCTATTTAATGCTTTGGTTTTACAAGTTCTGAAATCAGGAAAGTAGTATTCACACATTTGACACCTGAAAAAAATTACATGTGAACTGAATATCTGGTATGAAAGTAAAAAAGTCTAGTAAGACTTGATCTGTCAGTTTGAAGCTCACCATAATAGAGCATAAACTTATGAAGATATAAATCCAGTAATATGAGTCATGCTGCATTAGAAATGTGTTCTGTTCACATTTATTTCCTATAGAGCAAATATAATCACAGCTAGTTTACTTGGGCAGGAAATGGGATGGTAGAATGTTTTCTCATTAATGACTTCATTGCACTAAACTGAAAGAAAAAAAAATGAGTTTTTGTGGTAATGTTGATTATTGGCAAAAAGGGTAAAAGAACACTCAGGATTTTGGCAAAAAAAAAAATTGAAAGGGGGAAATAAGCGAAGTTCTGACTACTTCTCAGTTGGTAGCTATTATCAGTCATGGCTAATTAAAATTTATTGGTGATTATTTGTGATTGTCACAAAGGACATTTTATAAATCAAAGTAATGGGGGGAATTTTTGAGATTATAAGAAGAAAGTTGCATAAGAAACCTGAATAGAAACAGGCAGATTCCAAGGTAGATACTATAATGAGTCAGAAAAGATAATTCCATTTGTTAATAAAAGGTTTCAAAGTTGAAGATTCTGTCCTGAACTTATTACCTGGTTGACAATTGCTAACTTTCTGTGAAGCTTATGCACATTGCTTTTTATGCTTCAAAAAGAGAAAAGATTTAAGAAGAACCAGTATAATATGCCAGAAAACAGGATAAATAATCCCTAAATAGAAAGAAATTCTGATAAAAGTGATCCAGGAATTATAAGATACTCAAGAATTTAGAGAGAAGTAAATCAAGCTAGCTTTGGATATGGATGGGAGAATAAAAGACTTATAATACTGGATAAACAATATCTAAATGGCTATTTCTTAAAGCAGTCATTCCAAGTGTTTTTGAAAAATAACACTCTGGACTCTCATAAACTGCTGGTATGAACATAAAATAGTATAATCTCTTGGGAAATATTTATCAGTTTCTTAAAATATTAAACAAATCTATCTTAGGACCTGGGCTTCCCAGGTAGTGCCAGTGGTAAAGAACCTGTGTGCCAATGTAGGAGACATAAGAGATGCAGGATCCAAACCTGGGTCAGAAAGATCTTCTGAAGAAGGAAATGGCAACTCACTCCAGTCTTCTTGCCTGGAGAATCTCATGGACAGAGGAGCCTGGGGGACTATAGTCTACAAGGTTGCACAGAATCAGACACAACTGAAGTAACAGACCATGAATGCATTATATGACCTAACCATTTCATTCCTAGGTTTTCACCAAAAAGGGAAAGAATATATGCACCCTTTTAAAGATTTGCATGCAAATGTTCACTGCAGCTTTACCAGTAAGACTCAAAAATTGGAAACAGTGCAGGATAATTGACAGTTTGTTCACTGGTTGTTGTGCTCAGTCACTGAATCATGTCCAACTCCTTATGGCCTCATGGACTGTAACCTGACAGGCTCCTCTGCCCATGGAATTATCCAGGCAAGAACGCTAGAGTGGGGTGCCATTTTCTACTCCAGGGGAGCGTCCCAAGCCAGGGATCAAACCTGCATCTCTTGAATCTCCTGCTAGTGAATTGTTTACCACTAGCACCACCTTGAAGCTCCCCCATTTGTTATCCAATGAATATCAAAGTTATAATCATCCAAATGATAACCACAGTGTTCAAATTATCCAAATGATAACCAATTATTTATTTTTGGATAAATAATTGGTATATATCTATAAAATTAATACTATTAATAAATAAAAGGAAAGCATTGACACATGCAGTAAGATGGATGAATCTCAAAATAATTATTATGTATGAGATAAGCCAGACAAAAAAGAGTAAATATCATATGAATATAAATGTCAGGTAAATGAAAACTAACATACAGTGACAAAAAATGAGTCAGTGATTTGTTGGAGCTATGGGGTAGTACAAACTAGGAGGGAATGAATACTAGAGATGTGAGGAAACTTCTTGAAGTGATGAATATATTCCCTCCTGATTGTAGTGATTATTCTAATTGTGTATGCATACATCAAAGTGTACAATTTTAATATGTGTTGTGTATGTGTAGCTCATTGCATATCAAGTATATCTTAATGTTCCTGTGTAAAAAATAATTATGAGGCTATTTGCAAGTGGGATGTTTCTGACACTTTTAGAGAAATCACAGTATCCCATTCTCTACAGGGCAAAGATAAGACAGCCAAACACACACAAATGTGTTTACCTTGCTAAGCCATCTTCTCTCTAGCCTTAATTCTCTAGAAAAATTTTCCATTGAAGTATTCCACATTGATTCATTCATTTTTTCATTCATTATCTTATAAACATATTAATCTATATCTATGTTAGGCTCTCTCTCAGATACTTCATAGTCAAATTGTTAAATTCAGTTTCTTTTATTTTCCCATGTTCTTCACAAACCTTCTCTTCTTCACAGCTTCTTAATCTCAGGTAGCTGCATGATTATTTGACCATTTGCCATAAAAGCTACTTTTTTTTTTTTCCTGGCAAGCTTTAATGAATGGATATAGTGTATTGCAAGAATTGGATATTAAAAAGATGATTAAGATTCAGCCAAGGTTCTCAGTGGTAATAAAATCAGGTGGTAGATGATTGTGGTATAATGAAATGTAGTAATATAATGCTTTGGTATTTACAGGTGATGGAATATATTAACCAATTTTGTCTGCAGGAGTCCAAAAAGTTTTAAAGACATATAATATTTGAAGCACAATATAGAGAGTGAATATGAATTCATCTTTCCAAACAAGAGGGAGGGAGTGGTATCTTAGTAAAACAACATCATGAATAAAAGCATGGCAGTATAAAATGCTGGTATGTTTGAGTAGGGCTTCCCAGGTGGTGCTAGTGTAAAGAACTTGCCTGCCAATGCAGGAGATGTAAGAGATACGGGTTCAATCCCTGAGTCAGGAAGATCCCCTGAAAGAGGATGTGCCAACCCACATCAATATTCTTGCCTGGAGAATCCCAAGGATAGAGGAGCCTGGTGGCCTACATTCCATGGAGTCTCAAAGAGTCAGACATGACTGAAGTGACTGAGCATTCAAGGATGTTGGGAGTAAAGGTGAGTACTTCTGTTAATATTCCAGAAGACAACCTAGAAGGGTGCTTTAGCACAAGCTGGCAGTTTTCAGAAAGTGAGAATGACAAAAGGAAATATTTTCTGTATAGAATACTATAGGGAAATTTTAAATGTATCACAGTTCAAAGAGTTGATAGGACCAGAGTTTTTTAACCTCTTAAGGAATATGTGATGATGTTCAATCGTATATAAAGGAACCATTTCAACCTTTTAATTTCCCTAAGACAATGACTTTCTTCCTGTAAATCAGCCAGAGGCACTCTAACATCTTGAGACAGACAGCCCAAGACAACCTAACTCCCCTTCAAAGAAAGAACTGCTATTCATTTTAAAAGAGATCAGTAGCTAGCCTCATGCTGTCAGCTCCTTCAAAGTCTACTTGGGTTGCAGAGACCAGTTCCACTCAAGGTCACATCCTTCTGGAGGCACTACATATTCTGCCACCAACTGAAGATAGTTTATAGAGCTCCTCCTGTTTGGGCCCAATGTAGGAAAATTCAGAATGGAATCCTTCCAAGATCCTCACCACTGACTTGACTGAGATGTGACAAGACAGTGTTGTACTGTGCCATCAATTTTTCCTTCTTTTTTTTAAGAGGGATTGATCCTCAAGAAGTATACTGCTCCTCAAATTCCATCTCAGTTTCTGTGTCCAGAAAATCCAACCTGCAACACATCTCAACCTCATTGAATATTTGACATTGTCAAGACTAGGTTTTAGTCAACCAACCAAATAAATAGTAGAGCTATTCACAGCTGCCTGAGCTGACACATTCAGATAAAATATGTCTCTATATCCATATATTATCTCACTCAATTGAATATATTTGGCTTCTTATGCTTAACTTCCTTGGACTTATTCCCAAATATATCTTAGAGGCTGTATGCTTTTATAAATTAGCAAATCTTACCAATATTTAAAGCAAAAACTGTTACTCTGGGTCTAATTTCACTCTTGTCTGAAGGATGCTAAAATAGGATTGTAATTATGTCTTAAGAAATAAGACCTAGCAGGATTAGATCTTGAGGAAAAATGACATCCCTTGAATGATAACTGGAGTAAAATTATTAAGCAATGAAAATTCCATCTCCTCATTCTCAGGTAAATGTGCTACTTATACCAATAAAAATTGAATATCCAAAATTTCAACTTCTATCAACTACACACAAATTTCCACATTTCATTATCAGAATCCCACTCATCATTCTACTCCTTCACTTACACATAAATGATAAAGAATGTGGAATTTTAATTCATATATCAATTTGTATCTAGCATAATTAAATTAGGATATAATTTTCATTGCTATCTCTTCAGCCATTATAAGACATAAGTGATTATTTTAGGAACACAATAGTACCTGTCTGATATTCTGACTGTGATTGGTCAAAGAATAGTGGCCAAGAGCTTGGAATTTTCTTTCTTTAAGCCTTTAGGAAAATCAGAAGTCAGCCTCCCACCTTGAGTTCATAGTACCCATGATACTATCCACCAGAGATCAAATTACCAACATTCATTGAATCACTGAAAAAGCAAGAGAGTTCCAGAAAAATATCTACTTCTACTTTATTGACTATGCCAAAGTCTGTGAAGTGAAGTGAAGTTGCTCAGTCGTGTCTGACTCTTTGTGACCCCATGGACTGTAGCCTACCAGGTTCCTCCGTCCGTGGGATTTCCCAGGCAAGAATACTGGAGTGGGTCACCATTTGTCCTCCAGGAGATCTTCCCAACCTAGGAATTAAACCCGGGTCTTTCGCATTGTAGGTGGATACTTTACTGTCTAAGACACCAGGGAAGTCCTGGTGACTCTGTAGATCACAACAAACTGTAAAATTCTTAAAGAGATGGGAATACAAGACAACCTTACCAGCCTCCTGAGAAATCTGTATACATGTAAAGAAGCAATAGTTAGAACTGGACATGGAACAACAGACTGGTTCTAAATAAGGAAAGTAGTATGTCAAGGTTGTATATTGTCACCCCGCTTATTTAACTTATATGCAGAGTATATCATGTGACATGCCGGGCTAGATGAAGGACAAGCTGAAATCAAGAGTGCCAGGGAAAATATCAATAACCTCAAATATGCAGATGTCACCACCCTTATGGCAGAAGGCAAAGAAGAACTAAAGAGCATCATGAAAGTGAAAGAGTAGAGGGAAAAAGCTGGCTTAAAACTCAACATTAAGAAAACTAAGATTCTGGCATCCAGTGCCATCACTCCATGGTAAATAGATGGAGAAACAATGGAAACAGTGACAGGCTTTATTTTTGGGGGGATGAAAAATCACTGCAGATGGTGATTGAAGCTATAAAATTAAAAGATGCTTACTCCTTGGAAGAAAAGCTATGGCCAACTGAGATAGCATATTAAAAAGTGGAGACATTACTGTGCCAACAAAAGTCCATCTAGTTAAACTATAGTTTTTCCAGTAGTCATGTATGGATGTGAGTTGGACCATAAAAAATGCTGAGCACCAGACTTGATGCTTTTGAATTGGTGTTGGAGAAAACTCTTGAGAGTCCCTTGGACTGCAAGGAGATCTGACCAGTCATTCCTAAAGGAAATCATACTTGAATATTCATTGGAAAGACTGATGCTGAAACTCCAATACTTTGGCCACCTGATGCAAAGAACTGACTCATTGAAAAAGACCCTGATGTTGGGAAAGATTGAACGCAGGAGGAGAAGGGGATGACAGAGGAAGAGATGATTGGATGAAATCACTGACTCAATGGACATGAGTTACAGCAAGTTTTGGGAGTTGGTGATGGACAGGGAAACCTAGCATGTTGTAGTCCATAGCGTTGCAAGGAGTCGGAAAACAACTGAGCAACTGAACTGAACTGATCAATGTTAATTTGACAATAGTTAGTTAATGCAGTCACTTAGTATCATGAAGCCTGCCTTAAAAGAGACAATTTAAGGAATGACAGATCTTAACTTAGGTAATTTTTATACCACTGCATGCTACAGAGTGTCAGTTTTTAATAACTTTCCACATCAAAACCAATTTTAATTTCTATATTTAAGGATACAATTTATGCATCACTTATAGCTTCAGTTAGGGTTATTACAAGAAAATGGAAGTTGCGATTGGTATTTAACCAGAGAAAGTTAAATATAGGAAAGAGGTCATATAGCTTTTAAATAGCTATTACTCCTTGGCCTTTGGAATGTAAGTAAAGAAATGCTGGCACAAAAACTAGGACCATGGGGTGGGGGAGTAGCTAAACAGTTGTCGCGTAGTCTCTGAAGTCAGGAAAACAATTTCTTGAGGTTCCTGATTCAGAGTAAGTGCTTGGAATTCTAGTGTGTGTGGGTTGGAGGAAGGAGGTGTCACACAGCAGCCCGTGCTGCTCTCATACAGTGCAGATAGACAGAGAGATTGGACCAGAACTGATACAGGCAGACCACGGACACCTGAAAAGAATCCTTTCTTCCATATTCTCTCTCTGCAGTCTTCCACAAGTGCACTCCATTGATACAAATTAAGAGAAAACTATCTGGCAAGATACTTCAGGATATTCAGTGTGTAGTCTCTCAAGTCCCAGATCACAAAGAACCATATGGAAGAGTGTACTTGGAATTAAGAGACCATGAGTGAACAATGCTAAGGAATAGAGAAAACAATAGAATGGGAAAGACTAGAGATCTCTTTAAGAAAATCATAGTTATCAAGGGACTATTTCATGCAAGAATATACATGATAAATGACAGAAATGGAAAGGACTTAAAAAAAGCAGAAGATATTAAGAATAGATGGCAAGAATACACATAAGAACTATACAAAGAAGGCCTCAATGACCTGGATAAACAAAATGGTGGATAACACAACTGTGTGGTCACTCACCTAGAGCCAGATATACTGGATGTGAAGTCAGGTGGGCATTAAGAAGCATTACTACAAACAAAGTTAATGGAGGGGTGAAATTCCAGCTGAGCTATTTCAAATTATAAAAGATGATACTGTTAAGTTCTGCAGGACAAGAAAATTCAATTTTTATTCTAGTCCCAAAGAATGGGAATGCCAAAGAATGTTCAAACTGCCATACAGTTGGGCTCATTTCACATGCTAGTAAGGTTATGCTCAAAGTCCTTCAAGCTAGGCTTCAGCAGTATGTGAAACAAGAAGTTACAGATGTACAAGCTGGATTTAGAAAAGGCAGAGGAACCAGAGGAGCCAAATTTCCAACATTAATTGGACAATAGAAAAAGCAAGAGAATTTCAGAAAAACATCTACTTGTGCTTCATTGACTACACTAAAGCCTTTGATTGTGTGGATCACAACAAACTGTGGATAATTCTTAAAGAGATAGGGATACAAGATTACCTTACCTGTGGATATTTCACCTTACTTGTCTCCTGAGAAATCTGTATAAATGTCAAGAAACAACATTTAGAACTGGACATGGAACAACAGAATGATTTAAATTTGACAAAGTTCATCAAGGCTGTAGATTGTCATCTTGTTTAACTTGTTTATTTAACACAGAGTAATGTGTATGCTTCCTGGGTGGCACTGTGGCAAAGAATCTGTCTGTCAGTGCATGACATAGGTTTGATCCTTGGGTCAGGAAGATCCCTTGGAGAAGGTAATGGAAACCCAGTCCAATATTCTTTCCTGGAAAATCCCATGGACAGAGGAGTATGGCAGGCTACAGTCCATGAGGTCACAAAGAGTCAGACATGACTGAGTGACTAACACACACACACACACACACACA
>SJYC01041142.1:0-10041 GCA_006408675.1 Madoqua kirkii
AACTCTTCCAGAAAATTGTAGAGGAAGGTAAACTTCCAAACTCATGCTATGAGGCTTCCATCACCCTAATACCAAAACCTGACATAGATGCCACAAAAAAAGAAAACTACAGGCCAATATCACTGATCTTTCCCATTTTAAAGTGTAAAGGAATTCAGTTAAGCTTTCCTCAACTACTGTTTTGGTGTCACTTTTTACATTTAAATATTTGATACATTTGGAGAATCATAGCATATAGCATAAATAACAGAATTATAAGAACTATTAAAAGTTAAAATTGATTATGGTACATTCATAATTCTGAGAGCAACACCATATGATTATATTTAAGAAATAGTTATTAGGTTATTCTAAATCATTATGTCAATGGGTTTTACTGTGATATGGTCTATGTACCATATATAAATGGGATTCTCATTTTTAGTGATTAACACAACTGGTCCACAATTGCTCCTCTAGAACAAAAGATCAGGGTGTTAAATCATGAACTGGATACAATACACACAAGTTTAGCTCTAAGCTCACTAGAAGGACTATTTCTTTTTTACAGTCTTAAAACTGGCAATCACATCCTTTGAATAGAAAATAGAATCCTCATCATGTCTTCACATTATGCATTTAACAAACATTTGTCAGCAAACTTTTCTATGATTAATTTGATTTCAACCCTAGGGAAAGATTACTTTGAAAACATTTATGGTATAACTAATTGAATTTTAGAAATTTGATTAATACTCGACTTCAGAGTTTTTAAAATACATTATTAAAATTAATTTTACTTGAGTTTTAATAATCCTATGACTGTTCCTTTTGAGCCACTGCTATTTGCTTCATCTTTTAGAATTCAATGAGAAGAAAATTCACATTCACTAGAACTGGGCATTGTTGAGCCTTTTTGCCTGGAAATGAATAACATGCTTGCGGAAAGGTGACAATGATTTAAGGCTGTGAGAACAGGTCTTTATTTACCTGCCAGACATAGTCTCTGGTCTGGATGCAGTAAATATTTTGTAATTTTATTGGAAACTATAACATTTTTGCACTCACAAAAGCCAGTTTCCTATACAATATTACATGACATCTTCACAGTAATGATAAATTAGAATCAACTCCAAAATATCCAAAGCTAACTATTTATAAGGCAAATGGATACTGAAGCAATCTTACTTCTCAAAATAGCACTCTTCACAATTTCCGTCTGCTGTTAAAGTGATTCTCTTAGGAATACACTAAGTTTGTGTTTGGGAAAAGGAAACATAACTCCATAGTATTTACTGAGTACCGTCTATGTTTCAAACATTGTGCCATACCATCATATGCATTTTCATTTTACTGTTTGGTAATCCTCCTGCAATAACCCATGCTCTCCTTAAATTGCTCTTCCACAGACAGACTTTCCAGAAAGGGCAATTCTCTATTTTCACACGACTAGTCTTATCTCTGCCTCTGGCTTCACATCACCTTCTCTTTTGTGCTTGTGTCAGGGCATGAGCATGTGTGTTTGTGTTTATGTATGTGAGGTTAAGTTTATAGGCCAAATCTCCCTGTGCCTCCTACTTATAAGAATTCTTGTGATGGCATTTTGAGCTCATTCAAGTAGTCCAAGTGATCTTTCCATTTTAAGATTCTGAAACTAACCGCATCTGCAAAGAAATTTTTTCCAAATAAGGTAAAATAACTTAATATTTGCATGTTTCAGGGACTGATATGTGATATATTTGAAGGCCATTATCAGCCTACTATATACTGTTGATATTTCTGTAATTTGTTTTCTTTTTTCTTTGCTGTTGGCCTCAAAGATAACCCATTTATCCTTTAAACTTGCACTGTTTTCACTTCACTATTTATTTCATAACTTTCCACAATGTGTCTTTGACTACGAAATTCCCAAAACATCAAAGTGTTGTTGCTTTTTGAGCAGTGACACAAGGCAACAGTTTGAGATGACACTGGCAAAGTTGCAATTATATTGGTTTCAACAAGGACAAATAAAGACAATCTAACTATTGCTTGCAATTGCACTCAGATATAACCAGGTTCATCAAGATAAAGTGATGAACAGGTCATACTTTTTCTTTCCAAACCCTACTTAAAACAGGCTGCTAAATATTTACAATTCATATTCCTACTAAATAGTCTAGGTCTTTTTTTTGTTTCTTGTCCTATTTCAGGTCTACCTCCTTTTAGTGACTGTACCATATTTAATGTGAGATAGCTAATCCACATATTTGAATGTTGCTTTTTGAGCAGTGACACAAGGCAACAGTTTGAGATGACACTGGCAAAGTTGCAATTATATTGGTTTCAACAAGGACAAATAAAGACAATCTAACTATTGCTTGCAATTGCACTCAGATATAACCAGGTTCATCAAGATAAAGTGATGAACAGGTCATACTTTTTCTTTCCAAACCCTACTTAAAACAGGCTGCTAAATATTTACAATTCATATTCCTACTAAAATAGTCTAGGTCTTTTTTTTGTTTCTTGTCCTATTTCAGGTCTACCTCCTTTTAGTGACTGTACCATATTTAATGTGAGATAGCTAATCCACATATTTGAAATGGCATTAAAGTTGCCTCTGTCCATACTGGTGGTCACTCAATATTTCTGTAATGCTGAAATTATGCCAAATATAAAGTTTACTGAAAAATAATTAAATAATTGATTTCTTTGAAGAAGAGAAGCAGTATAAAAGAATTAGAAAAAAGAAAGATTAAAATTTAAGAAAAACTAACATCAATAAAAGAAACTTGAATCTACAGATTTAAAGATCACACAACGTTCCATGAAAAGTTGACACAAAATGATAAATATATATCAAGTAGATACCATAGTAAAGATAATAAATCTTAAAGAAAGAATCCCCATCTGTTATCTAGATAAAAAATCAAGTCATTTTCAAAGGAAAAAATCAGTGTCTTCCTACATCTTCTTCACAACATAACTCATGAAAATTAAGGATGACTCCAAAATTCTATGCAATGGCAGGCTGACCAACAACCAAAAATCTATTCAAATTATATACAGTATCCTCTTAAAGAAACTATCAGAGATAAGTTTTTGCTAAAAGAAATTAATGAAGAAACTTGCTGAAAGAATTATCTATTGAGCAACAAATCCTTTTCTTTTTACGGCATAAACTACTAAGATGGCAGAGTATAAGGATGTGTGCACACCTGTGAGGACACAAAAATCGCAACTAGCTGCTGAACAATCATCAACAGAAGAATGTTGGATCCCACCAACAAAACATACCCCACATCCAAGGGCAAAGGAGAAGCCCCAACAAGATGGTGAAAAGTGAAGTTGCTCAGTCGTGTCTGACTCTTTGACCCCATGGACTGTAGATCAACAGGGTCCCTTATCCGTGGGATTTTCCAGGCAAGACCACTGGAGTGGGTTGTCATTTCCTCTCCAGGAGATCTTCCCAACCCAGGGATCAAACCCAGATGTCCCACACTTCAAGCAGACTCTTTACCATCTGAGTAACCAGGGAAGCACAACAAGATGGTAGGAGGGGCAAAATCATGTTTACAATCAAACTTCATACCCATCGGAGAAGCTCAGAGGGTACAAACAAAACCTTGTATGCACTAGGACCCACGGAAAGGAGGAATGACCTCCACAAGAGATTTAGCCAGACTTGCCTGTGAGTGTCCAGAAGTCTCCAGTGGAGGCATAGGTCAACAATGGCCTGCTGCAGGGTCAGTGGCCCTGAGTACACAGTCTTGGAATAAGTTCTTTTGAAGGAGGTCTCCATTGGCCTCAGGCAAAACTACAGGAGGGAACACAGCCCCATCCATCAGAAGAAAATAGGCTTAAAGATTTCCTGAGCATGGCCACCCTCCCCCACTTCAGATCAAGACCCATTTTCCCCCACAGCCAGTTCCTCCCATCAGAAGCTTCCACAAACCTCTTATCCTCATCTACCATAGGGCAGACAGTATGAAAACAAATACAGGCATTAACACTGTGGTCAAGAATGTAAAGTTATAAAATGTGACAGTGTAGAAATAACATATTACATAGATATTTGAAGAGATGGAAAAGGTGGAAGTGATGGTGAATTTCTCTTTTATGAACAGAGTCAAAAATAATTAAAGACAATATACTTTAAGAGAAGTATATGTAATTTGAAGCTGTAAAGCTAATTAGTAATAAAATAAAACCACTGAAAATGTGGGGAGGGAAAAAAACATTTTCCTCATTGTTCACAATGTGAAGTTGTGAGTACACTTGTAAGAAAAAAATGATTAAGAGTACTGTATAAGAGCAGGGGCTTCCCTGATGGTTCAGTGGTAAAGAATTCACCTGCAATGTAAGAGACAAGGGTTTGGTCCCAGGATCAGGAAGACGCCCAGAGAAGGAAATGACAACTCACTCCAGTATTCTTGCCTGGGAAATTTCATGGACAGAGGAGCCTGGTGGGCTATAGTTTATGGGGTCACAGAGTCCAACACAGCTTAGCAAATAAAACAATAAAAACAGTAACAAGAACATATTGTATAGGTGAGCAGTGGAACAAAACTACAATGGTTTCCTGAAAGAACATACTTCAAGTTCAGTTCAGTTGTTCAGTCGTGTCTTACTCTTTGTGACCCCATGAACTGCAGCACTCTAGGCTTCCTTGTCCATCACCAACTCCCAAAGCTTGTTCAGATTCATGTCCATCAATTCAGCAATGCCATCCAACCATCCCATTCTCTGTCCCCTTCTCCTCCCACCAATATTTTCCAACATCAGGGTCTTTTCCAAGGAGTCTGCTCTTTGCATCAGATGTGCAAAGTACTGGAGTTTCAGCTTCAACTTGCAATGAATATTCAAGACTGATTTCCTTTAGGATGGACTGGTTGGATCTCCTTGAAGTCCAAGGGACTCTTAAGAGTCTTCTCCAATACCATAATTCAAAAGCACAAATTCTTCAGTGCTCATCTTTCTTTTTAGTCCCACTCTCAAATCCATATATGACTACTGGAAAAACCACAACTTTGACTAGATGGACCTTTGCTGGCAAAGCAATGTCTCTGCTTTTTAATATGCTCTCTAGGTAGGTCATAGCTTTTCTTCCAAGGAGCAAGAGTCTTTTAATTTCATGGCTGGAGTCAACATCTGCATGATTTTGGAGCCCGGGAAAATAAAATTTGTCACTGTTTCCATTGCTTCTCAGTCTATTTGCCATGGAGTGACAGGACTGGATGCCATGATATTAGTTTTCTGAATGTTGAGTTTTAAGTCAGCTTTTTCACTATTCTCTTTCACTTTCATCAAGAAGCTCTTTAGTTCTTTGCTTTTTGCCATAAGTATGATGTCATCTGAGTATTTGAGGTTATTGATATTTCTTCTGGCAATATTGATTCCAGCTTGTGCTTCGTCCAGCTCAGCATTTCACACAATATACTCTTCATATAAGTTAAATAAGCAGAGTGACAATATATAGCTTTGACGTACTACTTCCCCAATTTGAAACCAGTCTATTGTTCTATGTCCAGTTCTAAATGTTGCTTCTTGACCTGCATACAGATTTCTCAGGAGGCAGGTAAGGTGGTCTGGTATTCCCATCTCTTTAAAAGGTAACACAAGTACTAGCTAGGTTTAAAAAAAAATTAGACTAGTGTATAGCTGAAGATGATATGGACAGATTGAAAAACCCCACAAATAAGTAACAATGAGTGCCTCTAATTGGAGAGTGAAAAAATGTGGAGATGAAATTTTGACATCATTTGCTTTTGAATCATTAAAATATTTTACAGTGAATATTCATTGTTTTTTTAACATTTATTAAGTGCAGAAAAAAGTCAACAAATTAGCAAAGGAGTAGTATGTGGAATGATTGTATATTTGGGGAAGTAGCCAATATACTTTATCTTGGTTTATATAATAATAAACAAACAGCTCAGATCCTCTGCCATGTATGGGTGATGTAAAATCTGAAAATTGTATGACTATTAACTGAAAAAAAAACTCAAGATGCCTTGAATTTTGAATATTTATCAAGGATGTTATCTACTAAAACCTTTTTTGGACATATTAAAAATTATTTCAGTCTCAATCTGTCCTCTGGCATTTTTGAGTTGGGAAAAAGAAGACAAAAGATGTAATAAGAGGGAAGAGAAGAAAGTGTGAGGATGAGGTGAGACTTTCAGAGAGCAAATGATTGATGGCAATAGAGAGGGCAGAGAAGATACTGCACCATGGCCAGAGGGGACAGTCTAGATTAATGAAAGGCATCCACGCTTGAAGCTGCTATCTCTCACTGTCAACAGTTCTGCTGCTCTCCTAGGGAAATGCTGGTTGACAAACATAGTTAAAAGTGATAAATGACATCTGTGAGCATTTGAAAACAAGATACTTAGATGCAGAGAAAATACTAAAGTAATTTATTACAATCTGTTATTATATTAAAAGACAGTCAAGTAGCACAATATTTACTTTGAAGAAAAAAGGTAGCTGTGTACTTTAAATCCTTGAACTACATGTCAAAATACCTTCCCCCTTAAATAATAGCTACGTAACATACTTAATGAAATTTGTATATATACGATCATCTTTATAAAAAATGGTGTATAAATACCTTATTTATTTCTTATATGGTAATGTGGCATAGTAAAAAAGATCATAGGACCTAAAATCAAGGAAGCTCTATCTTTGTTCCTGGATTTGTCCCATTTGGTATAACAGTGGATACTCAGATTAGAATTGGGTTTTTCATTCTGTCTCCACTGTCTACTACTTGATGTTTACTTCAGTCAGAAAGAAGCCATTCTATGCATTTCAAGCTAGAGAATAATTTCCAGAATAGGGTGTTTGTACAGCCATTTGCAAAGCTGAAGTAATATAAATTAGAGAAACTGATAATAGCTAATTTCAGTGTAGATTTAATCATTAGAGAACACTTAAATCACCCGAGGAAAATTAATAGTAAACACAAAAAATCAACTGATAATTTAAGAACCCAGTTTACTGCTTTAAAATTCCTCATTTTTGAACATATGAAATGCCACAAGTATCATAAAAGCCAGAGCTCCTACTCCTGACTCACAGGATCTCTCTAGGCTCCTCTTTTCTAATTGTCTTACTTCTTGATATTTATGAACATTAGTTACACAGTAACTTTCAGCTGCCTCTTACATGGATTAATTTTTGACTGGGACAAATCCTTTTGACTGATTTTTGGTTTCACTCTCTCCCTGATGCCTTATTTCAGATCTAATATATGGTATATGCCCTAAAACACTACAATGTGAGTGTCCTTATTCCAACATCCCAGTATTCTGTTTTACCAAGAGAGACAAGACTATAAAGTCATTTCAAGAAGCATACAATAGAACTCTGTCTTTTGTCTTGATAAAATTTATTAATTTTATTTAAAGTTACAAAAGAAATACTATACTACAAACATTATTTTATAGATTCTCTCATAATGCTGTGAGTGTAAATAATAAGAAATTTTCTTGAAATAGTAAGTTTGTGACACTGGGTTATACATGAAAGTTATTAATTGAATTTAAATTATCATCTAAAAATGGACATTAATTTGTGCTAATGTCCTTCTAAATGTCTATGGGTTATACATAATACCTAGATTGACCTGATGATGATTTATCACACTGTAATGTTTCCTCAAAGTATAGGGAAGAAATTAATCATCATCAAATTAACATTTCATTAGACTAATGAATAGATCATTAGCACACAAACATGCATTAAGATCTATCTATCTATTAAACCTCATAAAGTCTTTTAACAAACTGAAAGCATAGTTTGTCCTCAAAGAATTTCTTGAAAAATAACTTGCTACAGAACTGGTAGATTATAGACATACACAATGCTTGTAAAGTTGGAAGACATAAGGAATGTGTGGATCATTTCTCATTTTTACACGATATTCAGAGGAAACGGAATCACTGATCTAAAGTCATGAACTTTACACGCAGGGAAAGACATCTCCTGAGACTGATTCATTGCCCTTTTACATCAAATTCTAGGAAAAGAAAATTTAATCTTATTTGTGAAATACAGCTAGGCAAGACAGCACCCTAATCATTACTTGTTTTTCCATGTCAACATATATGAAAAATCCTGTTTGTGTTAAGTAAGGGAGGTACTGGGATCCTGGTACATGCAACCTGATAGAAATTTGAAAGAATGAAAATTGTATTAATTAATTGAATTATTATGAAACATTTAATATTTGATTTATAAAATAATTATGGCCAGTAACATTCTACATGGACCAATTTTTTTTATTTAGAAAAGGTTTAGTTATACCGTATGTGAAAACTATTGTGACTTTTTAGGCTAGTATTGCTGATTGTAATATTTGCTGCATGTAACATTGTAGACAGGTTCAGAAATATCAACAAAAATTGTTTATATCAATCCATTTACTATCAGGTATACTTATCAACAAAGAATGCCCACCTAATTCAAGTGTTGCTGCTGCTGCTAAGTCGCTTCAGTCGTGTCTGACTCTGTGCGACCCCATAGACGGCAGCCCAAGTGTTAGCAATGTTTTAATTACACAAGTGGGAATGAAAACTCTACCTTGATCCAAGAATAAGGATGGACTGTATATTTTGAAGTCTAAGATATTTTTATTGTCTACTGGTGTAGAAGATTTCTCAATGGTGGTAGAAATCAGGATAGAGATTGCCATTGCAGGTGGAGGATCAGGAATTAATTGAGAGGGAGTCAACAAACAAATAAATAGAAAGAGAAAAATAATAATAAAGTTGACCTCATTTCTGCAATACTAATAGAGATCATCCTGGAAAGATAAAACAAGGTTCTATCAGTGGTTTATCATGAATCTTAAGGTGATTAAAATGTGTATCAAGTTTTTCTTAATTATTTTTTAATGTTTCTATTATGATAGTACATTATTTGGCAATGTCATAGAGGGGGGAAGAAAGAACTAATTTGAAGATAGTCAAACTTTCCCTTCATTTCTTTTTGTGATACTGAGCATTTACTTTAAAATATCCACAGACTTTGACAGAGTATAAAATATGATTAGATTTCCACCAGCAGCTCATGTGGCTGAGAATAACACAAGAGGCATAATTGACCTTCAGACTAGAACTGAATGCCAGAAGAAATGTTCATCAAAGAAGAAATCCTATAAAGAGAAATTTCTTGGACCAGTAGCCAAAGAAAATTTAAATAATCAAAATATTCTAGTCTGTTCTTATTCATAGGGTAGAACTAAATCATATCTTGAAATAAAGCTATAACCTTCATTTTCTCTTATGTAATTAACTCTTTATTAATGTTGCCATGGCTTTTAAATTAAATATTAAATAGGTGTAAAACACTGATTTTAGATTTTCATACTATTCTTTCCTACCCTCATAAATATATAAAGAAGGATATCCTATAAAGGAGGATATATACATTTGTCTCTTCTTTCCTTTAGAGAAAATAGGAGGATAGGTAAAGTAGATCAAGAGAGAGAGAGGTAGCTAATGGAAAATATAGGCTTTTATTAAGCTTCCATATAGTCTTTATTACACATTACTTTATGTGTGTGTGTAATAGCAGTGGACAAACTGCCCAGGTAGCACTAGTGGTTAAAAACCAACCTGCAAATGCAGGAGACATGACACCCTGGTTCGATCCCTGGCTTGGGAAGATCCTCTGGAGGAGAGCATGCCAGTATTCTTGCCTGGATAATCCCATGGACAGAAGAGCCTGGAGGGTTATAGCCCATACGGTCTCAAAGGGTCAGACATGACTATAGGAACTTAGCAGGCAGGCATTCACGCACTGAGTAGTAGACAAGAGCTATTAGCAGCCAGAAGAGAAGTGGAAATATATAGTGCCTGAAGCTGATCTAAATAATGAAGGGGGCTTACTGAGAATATACCAAGCAAGCTTATAGGTTCAGAAGAAGAAACTGGATAAAAAGTTTGTTTACTGAATTAGTTGTCAGTTCAGTTTAGTTCAGTTCAGTCACTCAGTCAAATCTGACTCCTTGTGACCCCATGGATTGCAGAACTATAGGCTTCCTTGTCCAACACCGTCTCCCAGAACCTATTC